>JASCIV010000474.1:0-18995 GCA_030374735.1 Gracilaria caudata
CGGAGGGGAAGAGGAGACGCAGTGGGCGGGAAAGGGGGGAGGGAAAGAGGTGCCGGAGCACTTTAATAGCGTGGCAGTTTTCGGCGCCGAAGCGGCCATGAATTGGGCGAATTCGGCGCGCTACGTCACGTGGACTATGCACGACGGGCAGCGGTGAAGCGGCGCAGCGAGCGCCGGCGGTAAGGACGCGCACGCGCGCGCCACGTGCGGATGTTTGGGCGCGCTAGCGGCATGCGCGGGGCTGTCGGGGCGCGCTGTCGGGCTGCGCGCGCGCGCGGCGGCGGCGCGACGGCGACGGGGTGTGAGGGGCTGCTGCTGCGGGCGCGCGTAGATACACACGTAAGGTTGTGTAAACTCTCGCGGCTTACCGGACGAAAAGATTCGTGATTCAGCAATTCACGCGCGCGCGCGCTGTAAACGGCGCGCGCTGTGCTGCTGCCGCGTTGCGCGCGTGTGCGCGGCGAGTGCGCGCGCGTGCGGCCGCGCTTGCGCTTGCAGCCCGTGGGGACTGCGGGCTGCGCTTCCTCCTCTGCGTCGGAACCACGCCTTGTATGATAATCACAGCAGCGCCTCTCCACACATCATGAATCGCGCATGATGCTTGTTGAGCTTACCAGCTCCAGCGCAGCCACGGCTCGCCCATTATGGGATGATGACCTCCGTGTTGACCTCCAGCGAGCGCGTCGCTTGTCGCCCCCTCCCCCAACAACACAACGCGCGTGAGTCGAGTCGTATTTACAGCTGTCGACCGCTCAAACTGCCCAAAACGCTTTCCGTTTCGCTTGCGCCACCGCAAAAATTGACCGTATTAAACGCTCTCGTCTCAACATTTTCCTTCCGCGTTGCATCAAAACGTACAGCACCGTGGCACACCCGCCTCCACGTCGTGCTGTGCACGCGAACTATAAGCAAAAAAAACAGCAGGTAAAAAAACCCCCTGCTTCCCGTCGCTGCCTTACCCTGCACCTCGACTCACCCATACCCTTGCACCCTTGTAGCTCCAGCCGCTCGCCCCGCTTGAGCATACCAACAAATTTTCACCTGTACCAAATGACATGTATTCATTATGTGTACTACCCCTAACATTAATGTTAGAAGTGCACCTGGACGCTAGCCAAAAATTTAATGCAGCATGTTATCCCGATCTTGTCCGGCCCTTCATCAGCACATCCGGCGCTGTTACCATATGCAAGCTGTAAGTCGTCCCACTGTAAGCCGAGCTGCTCTCCTCACCGCACCAAACGTTGCCAGCAGGCTGGCAGTGATCACGCTCTTAGATCTTGGATCGCTGCACACCCCCACCCCCACCATGCATGCTGGTCGGTAACACATCCTCAGCACCAAATTCGCTTCGCCAACGTCACTCGTGTCTCACCTGAGTTTCGCTTCAGCCACCTCTCGTCCCATGGCCTTCATCAGTCTCACCACCACCTTCATCGGCAACGCCCTTCACCCGCGTACCCGTACCGTTTGTCACAACGAGCTTCGTCACCATGCTTCGCGTCGCACATCACAACCCACCGCTTCAGCGGTGCAGCGCAATCAAAACTTCTCCAAGTTGCAGGCAGGCTATCTGTTTCCGGAGATCGGGCGACGTAGAAACGCCTACCTGGCGCAGAACCCAGATGCCAACGTGATATCGCTCGGCGTGGGAGATACCACCATGCCCATTCCGCCCCATATACGCAACGGGCTCACCGAAGGCGCCTCCAAACTGGGCACCAAAGAGGGCTACTCAGGATATGGAGCGGAACAGGGTATGGCCATGTTGCGCCAGAAAATCTCCTCTGTTCTTTACTCCGGATCGATTGCGCCTGACGAAGTGTTTGTTTCGGATGGTGCCAAATGCGATATTTCTCGTCTTCAGCAGGTGTTCGGATCCGATATAACAATTGCTGTGCAGGATCCAAGCTATCCTGTCTACGTGGATACTGCTGTCATGCAAGGTCAGACTGGCCTTTATGATCAGTCCACCTCGCAGTTTAAAGGCATTGCATACATGCGTTGTGACGCCTCAAACGCGTTCTTCCCGGATCTCAGCACTGTGCCTCGCACCGATTTGATCTTTTTTTGTAGCCCTAATAATCCTACGGGAGCTGCTGCCACTCGCGAACAGTTGACGCAACTGGTGCAGTTTGCCAAGAAGAATGGAAGTATCATTGTGTTTGATGCTGCGTATGCGCCGTTTATTAACGATCCAAATGTTCCCACCAGCATTTTTGAAATCGAGGGTGCACGAGAAGTGGCGATTGAGGTCAATTCCTTCTCCAAGTACGCTGGCTTTACTGGCGTGCGTCTGGGCTGGGTGGTGGTTCCAAACGAATTGACGTTTGCAGATGGCAGTCCTGTGCGAGCAGATTTCAATCGCGTCATGACTACGTGCTTCAACGGCGCCAGCAACATCTCTCAGCACGGCGGTCTGGCTTGTTTGGATGAAGAAGGTAAGAAGGAGATTCAAGATCTTATTGCTTACTATCTTGGTAACGCTGCTTTGCTACGCACTACAATGACTGAGCTTGGATTTGAGGTCTATGGTGGTACCGATGCACCCTACATCTGGGTTCGATTCCCCGGAAAGAAGAGCTGGGATGTTTTCAATGAGATCCTGGAGGAGGCTCAGGTCGTCACAATTCCCGGTGCTGGGTTTGGCCCCGGGGGAGAGGGATATCTCCGTCTGAGTGCATTCGCTCCTCGAGAGGCTTGTGAAGAAGCATGCAAACGACTCCGAGTGATGTACGCGAGCGTAGTGGCGTAAGAACGAATGGTGTACATCTTTGATCCTGTGTTGAGTTTGCAGCAAGGCTGATGTGTGGTGTGCAACCAACCCAACCAACTGATACGATTCTAATACTTGCAGGTGTCAAGTTTTCTATTATCTCTCTCATTTAGTAACGATTTGAATCACGTCTTCATCTTCAAGGTTGTGGGACAGACCAACGCGCTGTGGATCGTGTTTTGTTGATTTCCCCCAGACGAGAGCGTAGCGGAATTGGGACGGGTCTGCTAGACTTCTGTGGATGGCACGACATGCATCCTCGACCTTGCTTCCTCCGCGGAGCACAATGGGTTCGCTGAAATCTGGAGGAGACCCTTGTTTCTTGGTGTACACTCTACAGAGTCTCAGATATTCCCATATCTGCTCCACCACATAGTCGAGGTTTAATTTCAATAAACATGACATGACCACCGAGTTCGGCTCTCTCGCCAGTCGATTAACTTCTTCCAACGAAATGGCGTCGATCTTGCTGTACAAATATAGGCATTTGATGTACTGTCTGTTTCCGTCAAGTACGTCGATTAGCTCATCCACAGTTATGTCCTCACGGACTAGAAGTTCGGCATTATGAATCTTGTACTCCTTCAATATACTCATTGCGATTTTCTCCGTCATTTTTGTCAGCGGAACAGTTGCTGTGAAGGCGATTCCTCCGGTTTGCTTCGGCCTGAAGTAAACATCTGGCGGTCTCTTGTTGAGCCTGATCCCAACGGATTCAAGTTCATTTTCCAAGAGACTTCTCTGAACATCCGACTTTGTAGCATCAAGCATGAGCAGAATTAGGTCCGCAGAGCGTGCGACAGCAATTACCTGCCTGCCGCGCCCCTTTCCTTGCGCCGCTCCCTCAATAATACCTGGCAAATCTAACAACTGGATCGTTGCTCCTTTGTGCTCGAGGATACCGGGTACGCATGTCAAAGTTGTGAACTCGTCTAATGTGAAACAAAAGGACCATGGAAAACATCCACAACTTGTTAGTTGTACAATCGATGTAAGAGGTTTGGAGTGAACTCATCAACGTACAGCTTGCAGCTTCGCTCTTGGTGCCCGTCACAGTGCTCAGGAAAGTACTCTTTCCAGTCGACGGAAATCCGACCACAGCGACTCTAGCATCTCCGTGTTTAACAACCTCAAACCCCCGATCTGCAGAGTTTCCTCCTGTTTTTGGACCATCTAGAGCTTCGCGGCGTAGTTTCGCAAGTTTTGCTTTGAGGATTCCAAGATGCTGTTATCAGCATCACATTCAATTGCCGAATGGTTAGTCGCTCTATTCAAACCTGATGTTCTCTGAACCACTGCATCTTTCAGACACACTCACTTTTGGTTCCTGCTTTTTAACTCACTCCTTCAGTGGCCTTGTTCTTCTGAGTACGGGCCATTTCGGCCTCAATCTCTTTGATCTTCTCTTGGACACCCATCTTGCAGCCCGTGATAAGCGCCTTGTTACGCTTGAAGTGTTGCAGTTATCTGAGGATGAGGCAGTGGTTGTACTTGAGCACCTTTGCCTACCTTAAACGCTCGCAGTGGGCTGTTTCAGTATCGGTTTCATGCGAGAGTCGGTGTGCGCATAGTGATCGTCATGAGAGTTCCTTCGACTGCAGAACACTGCACAGGAAGACTGGGCCGGATCATCCGGTTCTTCCAGCTTTGCATTACAGCATCTGCTGCCAAAGGTATGAGTGCTACTGTAATGTTTTCGAAGACTTCCCAAATGGGAAAGCTGGGGGTTTCCCTTCGGAACGGTTCAAGCGGCAGTTTGATCGATACAGGCGATACTCTGTACAAGGGTACAGTAGCCGAGATCAACTCCAATGTTCGACTTGCTCGTGCAGCTCGAATCCTTGCCCGGTATCTGAAGTTCTGGTGGTCGGCCAGCACCTTTTGCGAGAGCAACCTCAAAGGCTCCTACATACCGCTATCTATCAGGGATCCATAAGGGGTTTCGCTCGATTCCCAAAGATGCCAATTAGCGTTGCATTTTTGCAGGGCGCCGCACTGCCGTTGACGCGACCCAGACCAAGACCGAAGCCGTCCGCAAGAGCTTTTCCTAAACCACATCGTCGATTTCGAGTTGCGCATCGGCCATTAATTTCAGCCTCTGCTTCGGAAAATGCTTCCTACGCTAGAGAGTCAATGGATAAAGAAGTTGGATCCGGTCCAGATGTGGTGTTCGGCAATTTCACGCTTCCTGCGAGAGTCATTCTCTCAGCTCTCGCAATCTCAGGGAGTACAGCAATTGGATTCAATACGGCACCAGACAAAGGCGTCTTGCGCCCAGCCGCTGCTGTTTGCGGTGGCGTTGTAGCTACTGCTGGAATTGTTGCACTCCGGAAAGGACCAGAGAAAGCAGCACGGAAACATCTGGGAAACTTAATTTCAGACCTGGGGCTTGCTAATACTGACCTTGCCACGAAGGTTAGTGAAGCGCAATCGAAGTTTGGAGTTGGTGATGAGGCATTCGAAGCCATGAAGCAAACGCTATATCAGTATTATCTTCTTGGTATGCTTCGTAATTCATCTGTAACTTTCGGTGAAATTTCTCAGCTTACCCGGTTGAAGCATGTTCTCGCGCTATCCGGAGCTGCCATTGGAGATGCGCACTATGAGGCTTCACGCGCCTTCTATCGAACCAATGTTGTGTTTTTGGAAGATGATGAAGATGCAGTTGCTCGTCAAAACGCCCAATGGAAGCTGAACAAGCTCTTATTCCTATCGGACCGAATGTATGCCGATAAAGACACAGAAGAGGCCTACCGATATGAGAGGTCCAGATTGCTCAAGTTCTTTTCCCTCTCTTCAGATGACTACAATGAGCGGCTCGAAAAAGTGTCTTTGCCGTTCTACCGCGATGTTGTTGCCCGTGCTTGTGTTGATGCATCTGTGACACAGGAGGATGTTCTGGCTGCCCAAGCTGCACTTGGAGTTCGTGATGTGCAAGCAGCGAGGATACGTGTTGATGCTTACGCCGATCGGGTTGAGTCACTTGTAACAGAGAAGGGTCGTTTGGATGAAGTTGACAGTCAATCTCTTGCACGCCTCAAGAAGCTTTTGAAAATTGAAGATGATCGTGCTACTTCCACCCTCAAGACTCTTGCGGAGCCTGTGTTTAAAGTGGAAGTGGGAGCCGCTCTTGATGCGGTCAGTAAAGGCGAAGAGTCTGTTGCTAGTATATACGGCCGACTGGTGTTGAGGCAGAATGAATTGTCATTCCCTGGAGAAGCTGCGAATGATGTACTGTCAAAAGTAATGACAGATCGAGCTATAGAGCTTGCGCGGGTGGCAAGCAAGTATCTTCGTGTTCAAAATCTTAATGGATGTATCACGCAAGTACGAGAATTACTCAGCTATGTTGATGGAGTTATCAGACTGATGGAAGTCTCAGATGACAACTTCAAGAACGACTTGGATGTGATCGAAAAGTTCTTGCCGCACGTTTCGGAGGGCCTGTCTCGTACTGAACCAATGCAAATGTATCGCATTTTTCTCTCAAAATGTCTTGAGGACCGACAGATTACTGAAGGAGAAGAAAAAGATATATCCAGGCTCCGCGCCGTGCTCGGACTTTCGGTTGAGAATGCTTTGGAGGCCTTCAAGCTTGCTGCAGGTCCAGTCTACAAGAAAGCAGTTGCTGAAGCTGTACAAAAGAAAGACTTCTCTGACGAAAAGAAGACTGAAATTGGAAAGATTCGAAAAGACCTTGCTTTACCCCAAGAAACAGCGAAGGCGATTGACATCAATCAGTATAGCAACGTTCTGCGCAAGATGGTCGAGGGCAATAGGATTCTCCAAGAGCAGGAAGCCCAGGAGCTGTTCGTGCTAAGGAGTTTCCTGAACCTATCTCAAGAAGATACCGCCCCAGTGCATAAATCTTGCATGGGCCCTGTCTATGAACAGTCGGTAACAGAAGCAATGGGTCCGACTGGTATAATGCTGGACGAATACAAAAACGGATTGGAAAGATTGCGGGACAGACTTGGACTTTCAAAAGAAGATGCAGATGCTGCGTTTTATAAGGTCGTGAAGCAAAGAATGTTGATCTATATTAATCGGGCCATGGCCCAGTTGGAAAAGAGGGGGCAATTCAGGGGTCAAAATGAGCAGCGTGATGTTGGAGATGATCCCAACATTAAACGAGCTGGAGCTGTTTTGGGCATTGATGCAGGTGGGCTTCCTATTGAGCTTTCGAATTTAGTAGATTTCTATGTTCGCAATGGTCTTGTTAAGGAACAGGAGATTGAAGTTGAAGGGGAGAAAAAAACTGTAGCAACCTACCCTGTTTCCCTTCGTGGAGAAATACAGCCGAAGGTGTACAATGAATTGTACAAACAATACGTTATTCAATGCTTCAGTGCTCAAACAAGGAATGAAAAGCAAAGATTGTTTTCTGCTCTTGATCAGCTAGGATCAATTCTTGGGATGACAGAGGACGAAATTGGCAAGATTCATTCCGAGATTGGAACAGTGATATACAAGAACTACGTGAATCAGGCATTACTGAGAGGGCCAATTGAAGAAAAAGACTTTGAGTTCTTGTCAAATATCCAGCGTATGCTAAGCATGAAACCTGATCACTGCCAGGCTCTCCTGAAGGACGCCAAAGAGAACCGAGTTTCCGTGTTACTTGAGAAGATATTTGCACAGCCCAAGATCTTACCAGAAAGTGTGCAAAAAATGAGAACCACAGCAATTGCGCTCGGCGTTGATTTGGTCAAGGATCTTAAAGTGCCCGCAGATCAAAGAGGAAAATTGTTTGGAGTGGAAATCGATGCGGCTATCGACACTGGCGCGCTGACTCCAGAGAACCAATCTTTAGTAAGCGAAGTGCAGAATACATTGTTTGTTGACGACGACACTGCCAAGAAAATACTTCTCAGTTGCATTCAACGACGAACACTCTCCCATCTAGTGCAAGCTGCGGCAAGCTTACGCCAGAATCGGTCTGAAACTGCTGTAGCGGAGTTGAAGACAATGCTCCGATACGGAAAACTACTGCCCGCGAAGGTTAACGCCCCGGCCGTATCCATTGCAGAGAAGCAGGAACTTTATCTTCTCTTCCAGGCAGATGCAATCACGGACGGTGCTATAAAAGACTCTGCCAGGGAACAAATTAATCTATTGAAGACGATGTTTGGTTTCTCCGACGCTGACTTGGAGGTCCTGGTGTGATACCGCACATGCCTCTTGATATCGCCATGGAACATAAACGGAAGAAAACTGAATGAACATGAAAGAATCTGATGAAGCTCAGAAACTCCCTTTCGCCAACTAATCTCAGCTCTCAGCGCACCAAAAAGCTGTGATGACCTCCATCGCTGTGTATGAAGTTCTTTGCCTCCATCACTTCTTACTCTTGATGAGCGATAGCGCCCGTTTTGCCAGAAAAACTTTAGAGCGTGCTGCAACTGACTCAAGAACTTGCTCGTACTCATTTTCGACTATCGGGTAGTCTTTAACCGTGGTAAAAAGTAATTTGCCAAACCTAACGCTCTTCTCCATCCCTATGACATTCTTTTCGAGAGATGGCACGATCGCACTGACTACTCCTGGTTGGTCCTTGCTCCTAGCCATCAAAGCTTCGATCACTTTGATTCCATCCTCTCCCCATGTGCACTTACTGTACCCTTTCAAACTGGACAAAGCAACTTCAGGGGATAATCCTCCAGCTACCCGTCCCAGCAATTCCGCTATAGCGCCGTTGACTTGTTTGTCACTGTCTCCAAAGTGGGTATACATTGCAACGGCAGCTCTCCAATGGAACGAGCAAAACTTTTCCACTGCTGCCATAACTTCTCGAGGAGCTGGGGCTTTTAACGTCTGCATATATGGAACAATCATTTCTGTCATCATTAGGCTTGCTACCGATGCTCCTATCCCCTCCGTGAAGCTGCTTATAACAGCTGCCCGCAATAAAGGAGTGGAATCGTCGGGAACAATACATCCTAGTACACGAGACGTATCGACGCTTCTCAGCACGACTTCAATGGCTTGCTGCGGCGGATCGGTGTGTGGGGACAAAAGAGCCCAGTTCCTGATCTGTTCAGTGCTCTTCTTCTCGACTGCACTGAGCCCGTCCTTCGTAACTCTCTGAGGAGAATGTTTTCCAGAACCGCTGACTTTCTTTTCGCTCGGTGCGTCCGTTCCTTTCGTCTCTTCTGACTTTTGTTTAAGGTTTTGTTCGACTTGCATATCGTTGTGTTCTAAGGCGAGGCCATCTGCTTCTGCCGCTTTCTTTGAGCCAAGCAGGGCCATTGAAGTTTGCTCGGGTCTGGGATCTTCTAATCGAGGCCGTTTTTTCTTGATATCGAGAACCGCTTTCTCCCAATCATCCAAGACATTCATATCTTCCTTCCATGGTTCCCATCCATGATATGGAACTCCGTGGATTCTTACCTCAAGAGCTCTGCATATAGCTTTAAGGTTTTCTTGGGCGTTCGGAGACATTTCGCAAAACGGAATAGGCAGAGCGGTTCCTTGGAGATTCGACAACAACTCTAACGACGCTCGTTCTATGGCTTCCGACGTAGACGACGCGGTTAATAGTTTGTGCCAAACTGATGACATTTTGCACTCCAAGATCCCTTTGCCCTTTACATCTAGCCCGATATGAAGTATCAAACAGCAGATACTTGAGCTCCTTGACAGTAGAAGAACGATTTTATTTGGAGATATATCTCCCGAGAACTGCTTGCTTTGACAGTTGGTCTCACCGGAGTGAATGGTTCAAAGAGAAGAGACGCAGAGTAATGAGCTGGGTTCAGAGGGTTGCATAAAATCTACGGGAGAATTTCATCGATAAAAGGCTACAGCATTCTTTGTTCGACCCGAGTTCTCCTCGTGTATTCGTTCGTGTGCTTCTTCGAGTTGTCCGGAACAGCTTGTTCCCTTCTTTGTGTGGACCCGCGCAAGAGAGGAAGTCACATCTAAAGTTGGATTCACTGAACTCACAAAACTCATAGGCGAGTTCTGATCTCCGTTTCGGCTTGAATTGTAAGACACCATGCAACTCCTGCTATCGCTAACATTATGCTTCGAATCAGATTCCGTCACGATTGCGATCACGGTGTAATGCACAACTCTGAAGTGAATGGCACGGTGCGTGTGATTCGGACTTCTTCGTTTCTTCTCCTTGGATGAGGAGCATGTGAACAAATCTTGAGCTCTTGGAGCTCTTACATCAATGTTCAGTTACCGAGCTAAGCTAACCTGAAGTCACCAAGGGCATCATTTAACTTCTTTCTCCCCGTGGAGTAGAGCAAAATGTGTTCCAATTCGAACAACGGCTTTCCCATCAGTTTCCTTTCTAATCCCCAACGAAGCACCTGCCTGTCATGGCTATAAAAGCCCTGCTTCGCATACCTCTCCCTGTTTGTACCTCTATTTGTTTCAGCGGCTGACTAACTCTCAAGATAACCTCTGCACTTACGTCTTCAGCCATCGTCCTCCACTCGCAGTTGACTTAAATAAGTGTTTTGCAGTGCAGCCAGTCTAAAATGATCCACGTGATACCGTTTTTGTGCGTTGGTTTCCTGACAATGAGCTCCATTCTACATTCTTTATCACATGCACAATCTTCTGAACCATCACACTGCGTAATCACTGAGAGATCATGCCCGTGCTCGCAATCAGATCCATCTGGAACTTGTTTACGGTACCAAGGAGATGGTAAGTGTCTGCTTGGTGTATGCCAGCAAGCATACAAATGTGATTGCCTTGGCTATCAGATGTGCACGAGATCAAGTTGTGCTGTATATACCTCGGTGGAAGATGCAATTCCAAGTGAGACAGTGCCGTTTGGCTGTCGCCTTACGCCCGGAGCTGGATCTTGTACCACTTTTCTTTCTATGATGGATACAGTTGCAGCGGCTTTTAATGCGAGGGATGACGCCCGTCTCTCCAACAATGAACTAGTTGCCCATGCTTTCGAAGCACAGGGAGTTGTGATGGATATTCATAATGATATCGTGGCTGTAAACGATGCTTTGGAAGAGCTTGACGGAATCAGAGCTCACATGACCAACGAGGAAGAAACTGAAGTTTATACGAACGCACAAGCGCTCAGAGACTTGGCCATCGAGTGTGAACAGAAATCGTTTGAAATAAGTCTGAGCAGTAGGGATGCGCTTACAACGAGTATTACGGCGCACGATATGGTTTCCGTTGCTGCTGATGCGGAAAAAGAAGCCGAAATGGCAGAGGTAAAGCTAGGGGAAGAGGAATCGAAGGCAAGCAAAGAGAATCGTGAATGCTCAGAATGTGAGAAACTTAAGAAAGATATAAAGAGGTTGACGCAGCAACGAAAGGAAGCTGCAATAAACGCTGGGAGTGCCGCCAAAGGTTGCAACAGCAAGAGAAGCGAAGGAAGAAGCTTATTGCAGGACATCCATGAGAGGAGAATGAAATGCCGCGACGCCCGTGAGAAAGTTCTCGCGACAATCGCTCAGGTCAGGAAGCGCTCTCAGAAATTGAACGAGTGAGAATTCTACGTATTCTATAATTGCTTCATTCTTTTGTTCGCAACCTTACATTGTAATAGCACAAAGCTTAAAGTTAGTTGTGAGCTTCACTCTCACATAAACTATTGACTTCACTACTTGTATTCAACCATAGATTTTGTTTCAAGCCTTTTCTTCCCCCACAATGAGTGAACTCTTGGCCATATTGATACAAATGTTACGGCGTAGTGAAGAACCCATTTCTTGTGAGATGTTCTCTAACGTCGAGAAGGAGAACATATTCGCCAATTTTTATGAGGGATAATGAGGATACCTCTTGTAATCTATGGAATTGAGGAGCAAACACGGGGGAGGCTGACTGAATTTCTGCGCCAAGAAGGAATATATGTGAAGAGCATACGATGGAGAAGTTCATGTTACTTACGAAATATCTTTTTATCAGACGCATGAAGTTCTCGAGCTGAGAACTTTTCCTTCTAAGTTCTAACCCTTACCAAAAGAGCGACTGGTTGAAATCATTTGTTTGAGGGTCATGGAGCGTGTTCAACATTTAGATATCTTTCTAAGCAGACAAAGGACTTAAACTGGGAGGCTACAGTCGAATCAATCTGGTTGTTCTTGTAGTTTATCGTTGAGAGCAGGAAGAACGAAACTGAAACAACATTCCTACTTACGCCGCGATTTGACAAGACCCAAAAACGATTTAGTATAGACAGTATTATCCTTTGTACAAATAGTAGTGTGTTGTTAGTCACTGAGGTGTTACGATTAGGTTCCTGTAGATTCTGTGTTTCTTTAAGATCAGTTTCCCTTCAAGAAGATTAGAAAAAGTGAGGGGAAGCAATATGATACTCATTAGTGCGAAAAGTTACATGTACCAGTAGTCAGTGCCATATGAGGGTGATGTACCAGCGCTGCCGATGACTTTCACAGTCACTTGGGTATTCTTCGCGTTTGATGGTGTGATGCAAGTAAAGGACTCATCGTCTAAGACATCAACATTTGTGCAAGCCTTCCCGCCAAATGTTGCCTGCGGAGTGAAACCAAAGTTATGCCCTGAAATTAGAACCTTCGTCCCACCGAGCGCTGGTCCCTGTTTCGGGTGTACACCAAGAAGGAAGGTAACATCCGGAGAAGGATAGGTGGGAACGGCGATGACAACCTCAGACTTATAAACCCGTGGCATTACAAGCTCACCTCTAGGACCCTCCACGACGTTCAAACCTGAGAAGTCGAGAAAGATCGGGGCGTACCCAACGTTTTTTCCGTCTGCGCCTAGTTTCACCTGAGAGACCCTTCCAGAATGCTGCCCGGTGAACTTTGAAATGAACAGGTTTGCCTTGATTCCACCACCAAAAGTGTTTGACCTGTACTCTATGATACCATTCGCTGAACTCTGCAGGTTGGAGATCAAAGGCTGTACCGCTGAAGGCGGATACGGAACACACTCTTTTCTATTCAAATTCGGATGTCCATGATACTTCCCGGGTTCTACCAAGTATAACTTGTCCTGCATCACTTTTGGCATAGTGTCTGAAAGTTTCGTCCCGCCAAAACAATTGGTTGAGAAGTCACCAAAGTTTTTGTTCGGACCGTTGTCAGTTGCGTAGAGCTTTCCGTTGGAATGCAAAGTCATACCGAATGTGTTTCTGAAACCAGATGCATAAACGGTGCAACCGCCAGATACAATTTTTGCTGTTTCCGGATTGACGTACTGATCGTACTTCACTTGAGCCAGTCCATTGTACGGACAGGAAACTAGCGCCGCCGAGAGCGGGTTGCTGGCAACACCACCCAGAAGATCGTCAGGAGCATCTCCTGGTACTGGTTTCTTGCCCGGCACTGAAACTCCTCCGTTTGTGAATCCGCCGATACCGATGATCAGCTCCCCATTTGGAAGAAACTGGAGCTTGTTCACACCATGATCGTGATTGGAAACTGGAAGTCCAGTGACAACATCCTGTGCGGAACCGGCACACGGTTTTCCAGGTTCATCGGAAAGCATGGTGGGGCTGAACTCTACGGACTGAACTTTCCCGTTTGTCCATCCCTCTTCGAACCCAAACAGATTGACATTCTTCCAGTACATTGAAGAAGTTGTGAAGTACATTTTCAGCTTGTTGGAGAAGGGGGAGAATGCAACTCCAAGAACCGCGCGATGGGCTGGACCAGCATCTCTGACGCACTTCTGCGTCACTTGGAATTCCCTGTCGACGGCTAAGGCGTAGAGCTTACCCTTGCTGCTTCCCATGTACATTCTTCCATCTGGACCGTAGGTAATGGCGGCGATAAAGGATACCTTGAAATCCTCTCCGTTCAGATCTTTGAGTTTGGATTGTTTGAAGATGACGGGCTGGGAAAGCGTGGGTCCAGAGATGTAGGTAAACGACACAGAGTTCGACACTCCAGCATTGGTTGTCACGGTGATAGGAACAGTGCCAAAGCCTTCCGGAACAGTGACCTGCAAAACCCCTGCGTCTGATGATATCAAATTTGAAGCTTCAGTATTCCCGAACTTGACGGACGCACCGTTGATGAAAGCGGAACCAAAGATTTGAATGTTCTCTCCACCAGAGGGTGTAGATGTGCTCTTCGACAGTCCAGTGATTACGGGCAACACGTTACCAGAATCGTGTTGCAGTACCGAAGAAGTGAGCGCAACTTGATTGCTTGAAAGGGCGAGAAGCGGGGCGAGGTTCTTTGGTCTGAAGTAGTGCAACTGGAATGAGTGCAACTTTGGGAGATAGAACTTGCTTGGGCTGGTCGTAGTCCCCATTGAGTTGGACTGCGAGATGATAACACCCGCATAGTACAGTTTGAAAGGTCCATTATGCTTGACGACAAATGAATACTCCCCACCCACGGGAATGTCAACGAAGTACACACATCGCACAGCAAAAGCGTTTTGAGAGAAGGGGAAATCTCCAAACGCGCCAGCGTTGTTGAGTGTGATGGTAGGTTTCACATCTCCAAACAACGGCTTTGGCTGTGAGTTCAAAGAGGCGGGAAGCGGTACAGTGGAGAACACTTGATTACCGTAATCGTAATAGTAACAGTACGCGCCGTTGGCTGTGGAACTCTTAACTTCAACCTCAGTGGTGTCCACTGCCACATCCCCAGTAGTATCGACGACCTCAAGTGTCACCACAGTCTTTCCCAGAGGGAAGTTTGCGGAGAACTTGCCGGACTTGTTTGTGTTCACGTTCTGTTTGACTACCCCGTTTTCTGTGGTTGTCCAGGTCCATTTGTATGCGACGATTGCACCAGCAACTTCTGGAGGTCCTGGGTCACTATAGTGAGAGTGGGACTGCGTGCCATCAAGGGAGACGGTTGCTAATCCATCATCATTGAAATCGGTGGCAATGTAAGGACCACCAGCAACGGAGTGTGAACGATGGTCAAAACCGCCGTTGAGGTCGCCCGCATTAGCCTTGCTAGTACCTCCCAGCACACATCCACCACCAACAGCAACGGAGCCAGCGCCAGGGCCTTCGATGAAGATGCCGGAGATCATTGGGTTTTCAATAGCCTTGATGAGCGTGATGTCAATGAAACCACCCTTGGACGGCACACCGCCATAGGTCTTAATGAGGCCCACGTTCTTACCCACGGTTTTGAACACATCAAGATTCTGTTCCTTGGTAGCTCCATTTATGAACACATCAAAGGTACGAGCACCAGCAGTGGCAAAATAGACTTCGGCAAACAAGAGCTTCACAGTGAACGTGCCGGTAGGAACCGGAATCTTGTAGCTGAGGACGGACTCCTGAGTCCATCTGTGGCTCGAGAACAAAGGATCCCATGGAGCAGCACCGCTCGGACCAGAGACCGGAATATCGGAATTAAACGCCTCGCCCACGGACGTACTCGAGATGTAATCATTGTTATCAGCCCCAACAAACCCAGGCGCAATCTCCGGTCCAGCACAGTTCATTCTGAACTGGTTTTCCGATGCGCCAGTGACATCGCAAGCGAGGTCTGATTTGGGCGGGGGCGGTGACACAGAGTCCGTGGGCGTACCGTCAGGGATACACGGCGGAGGATTGTCGGCACAGCTCTTGTTGAGACTGTTGACGCTAGAGATGCAGCATGCCTCGCCAGGAGCAAACTTTCCACAACCGTTTCCTCCACATTTGCCGCAAACGCTCTTGCAACATGCCGATTGAGAAGTGAACGTATTGACACCCAAGATACCTCCGGCGGGACACACGGGTGCGGTGGGGGCGACAGTGGTCGGAGTAGGAGTGGGAGTTGGCACAACTGGAGGTGGTGTAACAAGAGACAGATCGCTTGACGGAACGCATGGTGGAAGATTGGTATCACAACTATTCCCAACTGCATTGACACTCGAAATGCAACACAAGTTTCCGGGTGCAAAGTTACCACAATCGTTACCGCCACACTTGCCGCATATAGAGGGACAGCATGCCATCTGCTTTGTGAATGGATTGGACGCGAAAATGCCAGTTGCACAAGTGGGGTCCGCCGTGGAAGGCGGCGCAACAGGCGCCGGAGTGGGCGTAGAGATGGGAGGGTTTGCCGACGGCACGCAGGGAGGAAGGTTGGTATCACAGCTTTTTCCCACAATGTTGACGCTGGAAATGCAGCACAGATTGCCCGGCGCAAAGTTGCCACAACCATTGCCACCGCACTTGCCGCAGACGCTCGGACAACAGGCGTTTTGGTTGGTGAAGGGGTTGTTGGCGAAGATACCGGTGGCACAGGTGGGGTCCGATGTGGAAGGAGGTGAAACGGGGGCAGGAGCAGGAGCTGGAGCAGGAGCTGGAGCAGGAGCTGGAGCTGGAGCTGGAGGTTGCTGCGGAGTTTCAGCAATGAGTTGATCTGCATTTTGGCCGTTGATGACGATGGCACTAATCATAGGGTTCTGCTTGTTTGGCACGCGTTGCAGGGTGATTGTTATGAAACCAGACAGCGGGGCGATAGAACCAAAGCTAAGAAACAACGCCTTGTTGGCGCCCACGGTGGCAAACACATCGAGGTTATTAACCTTTGAAACGCCATTGATGAGCACATTAAACAAGCGAGCGCCTGGCGCGAACACGGGCTCATAGGTCTCCGCAAACATGAGCGCGACGGTGTAGGAGTCAGACGGCACGGGGATTTTGTACTGCAGATCGCCAACGGATGCGTATCGATACGAATCGTACGCAGGCTGCCATGTTCCAGACGCCTGCACCGTGGCAGGTGGAAGGGCGAATGAGTTGGAGTTAGAAGTAGTGATGTATTGAGTAAGATCCTGTCGGAAAGCAATGGAATCAAGCACATTGCCACCGACGTTAATACGTAACGGAGCAGCAGTTACAACGGAAACGAGCAAGGGGAGCACAGTGCAGACAAGCACACAAAGAGGCGGCCTTCGCAGGAGAGTCATGGCAAAACACACACAGAAAGATACACAGCTTGAGGGAACAAGCACAACACGCCAATTCGCAAAACAAGCGAGCAGGAGGCAATACGAGGCAAAAAAGGCAGCGACTGGAAGCGAGGAAACAGGCAGCAAGAGTCAACGCCGCAACCTCGGACAAGCATTAACGTACGGCGGCAGAAGCGGCCCGACATGGCGCCCGGCGGCACGGGCGCCGATGCCCAAATGGATATATGCCAGCACAAAAGCAGCGGCCACGCGCGCACGTTACCGCGCAGGGCGGGGCGAAGGCGAACACGGCGGCGACAAACCTCGCTGTACGCAAGCAATAAAACAAACGCCACTCGCGCCGCGCGCGACGTGGCCGCAGCATGATGCGGCAGAGCGTGGCGCCTGACGGCTGTGCACGCCGGTTGCGCGCGGAGCGTCGCACCACGTATCAAAACGCGCTCCGCGGCGCGCAGCGGTGAGCTGCAGAAAGCGCCATGCGCTGGCGCGGTGGCCGATTTACTCCGGCCGATTACAGAGCGTTGCTGCCGCTGACGGTTGTCCGGGAATGTGCGCGAGCACGCGCTCTGCTCCGCGCGCTGCGCCGTGCCTCATGAATGCGCACGCCGCCCACGTGGCGCGGTGTTCCACGTGCACACGTGCGCGCGCCTTGCGGCTCGCGAAGCCTCGCAGGATCGCGGCTGTGTGAGATATGATACAAGGTTACTCGCGAGGCTCGCGCCAGACTTGCGGCTCCGGAATTTGGAGCGCGCAACGCGACCAGCATTGTTGATCAGCCTCATGATGCCTCCTCCGCCGCTGTCGCCGCCGCCATCGCCGCCGCCGTCGTCGCCGCCGCCTCCTGCCGCGTCAAGCGCGCCCGCCGTCGCCGCCACCGCCGCGGCGCGCTCGCAGCTCGCGCAGCTGCAGCTGGAGGCGCAGAACCTGCAGCTCTCGCTGCACAAGCTGGTGCATCTGCTCTCGGCGCGCACCGGCGCCTCCACGCGCGCCGCCTCCGAGCACGCCGCTCTCTCGCACCAGCTGGCGCTCGTGACCGCCTCCCACTTCGCGTCGCTACAACAAACGCAACGTCACTTTCTGCAACAGATGCGTCAGCTGCGCGAACACTTCACCGCCCTACTCCGTCTTGCTCGCGGCGCGGCAGCGCTCAACGCCAGCGTGGCGCAGCTGGACGCGCGAGTCAGCGCGCAGTTACAAGACGCGCGCCGTCGCGCACAGTCGCAGTGAACGAAAACAGCACGATATTTAAAAAAAAAAAAAAACACTCACACACACACGCACACGCACACGCACAGATTACGCACACGCGTCCTTACGAACGTCCACCAGCACCACGGTGCTGTCGTCGCCTCGCCCAAACTCGGCGGCCTTCGTGAGAATGGCGTCGGCAGCGCGCTGCAGCTCCACGGGCACAGCCACGGCGCCCTTTCTCTGCGCCATCTGCGCGCATATCTTGGCCACCTGAGCGTGGTTTATCATGTCCCACAGCCCGTCCGTGCCGATCACCACCAGTTGATCGTCGTCCCTCAACGCGTAATTGCTCACGTCCGGCGTGGGCGGTACCACATACTTCACCAGACTATCTCCTATAGCACGGCTCACGGCCAGAATGTCGTTCACTCTACCGCGCAATACATACCCTCCATCACGTTCAATGCGCGCCATCTCGTCCGCTCGGCTCGGCGAGTGATCCTCCGTCAAGGTGCGCGCACTGCCATCCGCGGAAATAATCACCACGCGCGAGTCACCCACATGCGCCACTTGCATGACGCGCGTGGCGTCAAAGATTCTCACCAACGCCACCGTAGTACCCACAATACAAGTATCATCAAACTTGCTAAGCACAATACGATCAATCTCCTCAAAAGCCTCTGTCACCGGCATGTTCAACAACATGCGCGGCAACAACTCCTTCACCGTATTCGCCGCAACCTGCTCGGCGGGCGCATGAGGCAGCGCAGCGGCACCATGTCCGTCACACACGCCGTAGATACGGTGACGATGGTCACAAAACACTCGATCCTCGTTCTGTGCGCGCCGCGAACCGCGACGACTGGCGCACGCGGATAGCGCGTGATGCGTCCAAAGTCCCACCAACGCGTCGCTCTCTCGCGCCGACAACACGTGCGGATAGAAGGACGGTGGTAACGACGATACATTGGTGACGGGTACAAAGTCAAACGGCGCCAACTTCATCTTGGGACGCGGTCGCTTTCGACGCGCGCTCGACGGTGACGACGCCAACGACGCGCGCTCCGGTAACGACGACATGACGGGCGTGGGCGCGCGCACGGGCGGCGAGGCGTTCGCAGACATTGCGAGCGCGCACGGAGCGGGAGCGGGAGCGGGAGCCGAGCAGAGGGAGGGAGGG
>JASCIV010000475.1:0-18975 GCA_030374735.1 Gracilaria caudata
GGGGAGAGGTGGATGTGGGCGTATCCGGGAAGCGAACGCTGGGGCGCAGCAAAGGAAGCGGGGGAGTTGGAGGTTAAAGGAGCGGAGAACAGGGGGAAGGTTCAGCGCTGCCAGCGCAACAAGGCGGGGGAGGGGGAGCAGGAAGCGCAATGAAAGGACAGACAACGTGCGTACGTAACGGACGGCGTTCCGCGGAGGAGCGTCGGGGAAGGGGGACGTCGGGGCGAGGCTAACGGAGAAGGGGAGGGGGTTGCGGGGCAGAAAACAGCGCGGGCGGAGAAGTGCAGTAGCGGAGGGGGCGCACGGCAGATGGCAGCCAAGGCGCAGCACAGCACGCGCCGCTGCACGTCTG
This sequence comes from Gracilaria caudata, assembly GCA_030374735.1. Lineage (NCBI taxonomy): Eukaryota > Rhodophyta > Florideophyceae > Gracilariales > Gracilariaceae > Gracilaria > Gracilaria caudata. The sequence goes on from JASCIV010000475.1 coordinate 353, forward strand.
ACGTCGGCGGCGCTGCGAACGAAGCAGAGATACGGGCCAATGTGACGGCGAGCCGCAGCGCTGCAGCAATCGCAACTCAAAACAAACCAAACTGCCATCTTTACACACAAAAAATATATTAATCAACACCCATGGCCCCTATTTGCACACCTGCCTGCGCCCGCCTTCCACTCACGCAGCCCCACCTCTCGCCGAACCTCGTTCCATCTCCCCGCATCCGAAGCCTCCTCCTCTCACCGCCCCACTCGCCGCGTCTGCAGCTGTTCCTTCAACATTTTGTATCGCGTCAGGCGCGCCCACTTCTCCACCACCGCTACACTAACGCGCTCATCCTCCGTCTTCCCCAGCTGATCCATCATCGCGTTGATCGACGCAATGCGGTTGGCAATCTCCACGCGCTCCATCGACTCGCTCTGTTCGAACGCGCCCGCAAACCGCCGCTCGTCCTCCCGCCGCACCGGGAACGGCCAGAACACCGGCGTGTATGTCATGCCGTGGTGTCGCATGCACCACGCGCGCATCGCCAGCATGTACGCCGCCTTTCGGTGATACGCAAATCCTGCCGCTTCGCCGGTCCAAGGCCGTCGCTCCAGCGCCGTGCGATCGATCAGCATGTCCCCGTGCGCCGTCAGAACCACCTTCTTGCCCACGTGCTTGTACCCGTTGAACGGCATCTTGGTGATCATGTCCGGGTCCACCACAATGCGCCAGTGCAACGGCACCACCTGGTCGTACACCTCCTGGAAGTTCATGTTTCCCACACGCGGCGAACCGAACGTCGAAACGAAAATCTCTCGCCGGCTCAAGTTCAACTTCACCCATAGGTCCAAGCTGCAAATCGTGGCCAGCGCTCCGCCCAGACTGTGTCCTGTCAGAAACACAGGTCTGGTCTTTTGCTCGCGAAGAATCTGCACGTGTCGCACGATTTCGTCCGCAATGCTCAAGTACGCCGTTGCAAATCCGCGATGAACCTTGCCATTCAAGTAGCGCAACCCGAACAACCGCTTCAGTCGCCCGCTCTCATCCTCACCCCTGGAGTTGCTGTACACCACCTCGGGCAGCCTGTGATGACTCATATGAAGCGAAGTGCGAACGTTACGCTTCGACGTCGTTCCCTTGAACGTCACAATGATTCGGTCCGTGCAATCCACCACCAGCGCCTGCGTATCCGTTGCTCCGCATTTCGCATGCGTCTGAATCCTGAAGTTGAACGGCAACGGGTTCTCCTTGGGTCGGAACTTGTCCAGCTTCGAAGTTCCATAGTAGTACACATACCATGCAAAGTTAAACATTATCACATGCGTCTGCATCGTGAAACAATTCGCCTTGATTTGCAGATGGTCCTTGGACTCTCTCATTCGATACGTCACAGGTTCCACAATCTGCTGCTGCAACTCAGTATCGTTGTCCAGAGAACTGGGCGAGTCGTCGTCGCCCATCCAAGTTTCGCCACTCCAAATGGCCTTCTTGGCTATCGTGCTGCGTGTAATATCATCGTCAGCGGATCGCGTAACCGAGGTCAAGCCATCCGAGTCGTCTTCGCTCCTCCTGGACCACGTCGAACCTGACTTTGCCAATTCCGACCCTACAAACCAGCCCTTGATCACACCCACGGATGTGCGCGGGAGATGAACATACGCTGTAACCAGCACGTAACCAGTCAGCAAAATGTTCGGTCCAACAGTCCACACAAAAAGCAAGTCGGCGCGCAAGAAGTCCACATTTGGACTGATGGTGACAAAGTTGTCTCCCTTTGGCTTGCCAAACAAAAGCATGAATTGCAGAACGAAAAACAAGATGTAAAACACAAAGTTGATGTAAAGGAAGAAGCGAAAACCAACACGCTTGGTACGATGCTTCATATACGGCGCTTCTTCCAAGACGCGAAAGGTAATTTTGGCTTCATACACAATGATGCTCAGTAACACCAAGTCGATGAGGCTCTTCACAATCGCCGCAGCCAGTTCAGCCCTCAAAGAAGGGATGATCTTAAACTCGCTGTAAAGAAATGCAAACACTGGCGCGGCCAACAATGGTATTTCAGTGAGGTGCACTGGAATGACCTTGTATGTGATGGCAATGAAGATGGTGAGCGGAGCTAGGGTCAACAGCTTGGGCAAATAAAAGCCCCTGAACGTGAGCCTCTTGAGCGGATCAAGTATTCTGTACGAATGCAGATTGGCCCACAAATAAAAGAAGCTCACCACGGTAAACGACGCCTCCCTGATGATGGTAAACACCTCCTCAATGCGAAACACCCATGGCTCGAACCTGTCATGCAATGTTTCGCTCAACTCCTCAAAGATACGAATGATACTCTCAAACGCAGAGAAATACAGCGATGTGGACAGCATCAATACCAAAACCCACAGCTGCTCGTGGGTGGTGGAGCGCTTTCCCTCCGAGAAAACGCGAACGGCGTACAAGATACTGAGAACGAAAAAGAAAATGGCAAGAATGAGATTGGTGAAGTGACTGACGTTCTTGTATGCCCTGGGTAGAACGGATATCCACTCTTCGATCAAGAAGAGAAAGTCATTCTCGTTTATACCCTCCGAAAACTCGACCGGCATAGCACCAGGCAAGGCATTTGGATCATCAATTGCATCGGGGTCTGCGGCGCCTGCGGCGTCAGCGGCGTCAGCGTCCGCAGCTGCTGGTTGCGATGGCGGTTGCGTTTCGGTTTGTTGGCGCACACCGGTGGATAGATGGTCAAAAGTGAATGAACGGCCACGTGGACTGCTCTCTGAAAAGAGGAATGCATGTGGCGGCGACGGTGAGGCGCGTTGAGGAAGCACGTGGAAGTGAGATGATGTGCGTGTTAGTATTTGGGTGGCAAGTTCCTTTGGAACAACCTCTGCGCTCTCCTTCTGCTGATCGGTAAGATATTCCGGCATGATTGCCATTGGTTGCAAGTTTTTGTGCACAGTGTTGGCGGCAATCAACAGCAGAATGGTGTACAAAAAGGCGGCCACAATAAACCAATTGAAGAACACAAGCAAGGATCGAACCTCCTTTGCAGAGATGAGTTCCAGCTTGATATACGACTTGTCGGGATGACGCAGCAAGGAGCTGGTGACAAGCGAGGGCGCGCCATCGGAAGAATCGGAAGACATGGGCGGTAAACGAAAGCCCTCACTGTTGAGCTCGTAGTTGTCCGGAACATCATCGAGATCGCCGGGGCGCGGCGGCGGCGGCGGGTTGGGGTCCTCGATATCGGCGCGGTGGTTGGGCACAACCACGGGCGGGTTGAGGGTGGTGGGCACGTGACTCGGCGGCAGACGCACCGATTTGGGCTCGTGCGTGTCCGACTCGGAGCCGGCTGAGATTTGGTCGTTGACAGGGTCGACGGCTCGATCGGGGTGGTGCGAGCGAACAGGCGGCAGCATGTTGTCGTCGGAGGAGGAGTTTGCACGGTCGCGACGCGAGCGCAGAAACGGAAGCGACGGGAGGAAGGAGCGTTCGCGCGTGGTGTTGGTTGCAATGGATGTGGACAGCGAGGGGGCGGTGGGGGTGGCGGAGCGCTGCGACAGGGAGGAGGCGGAGTAATGGTCGGGGGGCGGTTGGTCGTTCTCGTCGTCGTGGTCTTGGTGGTAGCTGAGGTTGGCGACGGAGGACTCGGACACGGAGCTTGAGGCGGGGGAGTGCGGCAGCGGCACGTAAAGGTCCGGTTGCGGTGGCGGCAAATGACGCGGATTGGGGGGCGGAACGGCGCCAAAGTCATTCCAATCGTCCATGACGAAAGCTTAACACACGGGGCGGGTGGAGGGGGGGGGGGTGTTGGTGGCGTAGAAACGCGTGGCGTTAAAAACAGGAGGGAACACACCCGAAAGTAGAAGACACGGGACGAGGAACGACAGCGGGCACGTGAAACGGGAAACGTCGGTAGCGCGGCGCGCGACGTACTAAAAAGGCGGCGTGCGTAGGGGAGTGGGGCAGTGAAGGCGGGCAGGCGCGTGGCGCACGGAATTTCAGTGGGGGGGGGGGGGGGGTGAGGTGGATGAAAGAGATCAAAGACATAGCCGCGTTTGGCCGTGAAGGCTACAAGGCCATATCGGTGTGCTAGATCGTGAACCGATAAAAGATTGTGGGGTATGGATGGGTTGGCGACTGCGTAGGTGTGGAGAAGGGGTCTACTCCTGTGCGTCCGGATTCTGAGGAGCCCACGGTGGGTGCACTTGCTCCGCTGGTTGGAGGCGGTTGTGGTTAGTTGAGGTTTCGTGAGTTTTGTCATGGAGGGGTGAGGTTTGGGAATATGGGTGGGATGAGCGCCGCTGTCGAGAATGTACGTACCCGTGACCTCGGTGTTAGCCTCCGACATGACCTCTGGTGGTGCGGGTTAGGGTGGAGGTGGTAGTGCTGCAGGGTTTGCATATGGTGCAAGTTGAGATGGTTGTGGCTGGGGATAGCCGTACGGGGCGTAGGGGTAGTGGCCGTGAGCTATGTGTGCTGTAAATTTGATGTTCTTGGTTTTGGGATGACGGGGGTCTTGAAAGTCTGCGTGTGTGTGATTGCACCTTATGCCGAGCGAGGTGTGAAACTTGCAGAATTGGTTTTGAGGAATGCGGGGGTAGGTGTAATTCCTGCGGCCTCGTCCGTATTGACGGTTGTAGGGTCTGCTGTATTGACGGGAGCGGTATCCATAGTCCCCGGTGAAAGTCGGAGATGACGAGCTTGGGGTAGAAGGTCCTGGGATGGATTGATACACGGAGCTAATGTCTTTGTAACGCCTTATGAATTCTTTGATTGTTGTTGGTTTGTTGGACAGGATGTTACCCATTATCGTGCTGTATGTAGGAATTTTGCGAAGGCCTGCAAGGATGAAATCCACGGTAGTTTTCTCTTCTTCTATTCTGGGATAACGGGCTGCTATCATTTTCTTGCGAATCTCAAGGTGTTTGTGCACGTATTGGTCAATTGTTTCTTCGGCTGTCATGGTGATGCTTTCTGCTTCGGACTTCAGAAATTCGTGATCGTCTTGAGATGATTTGTTGATATAGTCAATGATCTTTTTGACTAGATCGTGAGGAGTGAGTCGATCTTTGGGAACCAAGATCAGATCCATGATGTCATCGGCGATACTGGTGAGGATAGCTGAAAAAAGTCGGTTTTCCTTGTCGTATTAGGTTTCCAGAGCTGCAGAATCGATTGGTAGAGGGGGGTTCTCTTCGAGGTGCGGGATGGCCTTAATAATTGCTGCATAAACTTCAAGGGAAAAGTACCATTGGGCGTAGTTGGCAGGATTTAGTTGTGCAATTGGGTGTGGTTTATTGTTTTTGTTCATGATGTGCTGTAGGGATGTCGATTGTCAGTGTTGAGTGGTATCTTGCAATATGTGGGTGTCGTTTTCTGTGAGGCAGGTGTTTTGATAGAGCGTACGGGTAAGCTGTTGTATGTCTTGACGGTAGTCGCGACGTTGATGTTGGACCTGGCGGGGGTTTGGGTTATCCGTTGTGGATTCGTGGGAGGGTACTTTTCAGGTTCGTCTGGAGTTGTTCAGCGTGAGGCCCATAACCTATGGAAGGAAGGCGCTGCCCTCTGTTTACTTGGAGGTCTTTCCGTCGTCGCTTAAGTACTGCTCTACTGTAATGTTGTTTGACAGTAATAATAAACGAACGCGTTTCACTCTGCTCCATTTCACACTCTATATCCAATGAAATATGCACATGTTCTGGAACACTTCCATAATCTCGGTGCAAATTAGAGAAATTTGCACCCAGATTGTGGAACTGTTCCAAATTATTTAGAAATAGAAACACCGGTGGGCCTTCCAATTTCGTTCCAAAGAACTAAAACTTGGGTATTTGTGCACCCGGCCCTGTTCCAGAAATGGCGTTACCACTTCCTTTGGAAAGAATTCCAGAAGATGATCGGTCTTTACCTCTTCACAATCTTCTGTTCCACGGTCAAATCATCATCAAATCGTCCGGTCTTTGTTTACCACCGCATTCATCATCAGACACACATTCCCTTCTGCCTATATCCTTTCATCCTCACGACTATCTCCGACATACTATGGAAATCGCAACAGGAGTGATATCTGCACTTCTTTCTTTGTCTCAAAAATCCGAGACCATTGTAAACAAATTTTACCAACGCAAGGACCTCACTAAGGACAATGTCGACCAGTTTCGCCGATTACAACGTAGACTGGCGCGTGCCATACAACTGCTTCCGATGGTTGCGCCACTTGTCACACATAATTTTGCACTCACCTCCACGCTACAAGAGTTCAAAGAGACCTTGCAAGAAGACTTAGACGGTCTTTCGTTACTGGAGAAGCAGGTTGATGAAGCCAAAGTCACGGACCGCGTGAGGCGGATAAAAGAAGTCATGGATAAGTACGAAAGTGATTTGAACGAGTTTTCCGAGTTTCTGAAAAGCAGCACATCTCCAATGCTAGAACAACCAACTTCGGAGTGCGATAGGTTCATTCCGCGTAACACCGTTCCAGTAAATCCTCCTCGACTCATCCTGGATTACACCACAACCTCCACAGATGAAGGGAAACTGAAAGCCGCAGTTTTACATCCTTGCGAAGTGCGCATTGTTGGTGTTGTTGCTTCCGGGAAGGGTGGAGTAGGTAAGACGTGCGCGCTACGAGGACTGGCAGATGACAATGAAATCGAGGAGAACTTCCCCGGTGGTATTCTTTATATTCAACTTGGAAGCGATTCCAAACTCGAAGACATTACGCAGGGTGTAGCAAGGATCGTGGAAAGAACGGGAGGCGCGAAGCTGGGAGAGAAGATAAGGAGCGCCGAGACGCTACAAGAAGCATGCGACAAGGCTTCCGATTGGTTTCATGGTCAGACATGCTTGTTCTTGGTGGATGATATATGGATGGTGAATAATATTGATTGCGATGTGTTGGAAGTCCTTGCGTCGATGGTAAGCAAAATCAGTCGACTGGTGTACACTACCAGAGATAAACGTTTTCTGGATGGGGCTCATAGAGTGATTGAGTTCAAACACAAAGCGGTACTTGGAGAGCTATCACGTCGGATGCTGATGAAGCACGCTGGCTTTGATGAAGTGAAAGTGGATGAACTGGAAGACAAGAACAAAGTGGCTTTCGAAGCTATTTTACGGGAATGCAAGGGCCATCCACTTGCGTTTGGCATAGCTGGGGCGGCTGTGTTGAAGAAGTGTAGGTTGAAGGAAGTTGGTCGAAAGCAGGACGCATGGTCAGATTTTCGCAACGACATCGTTTTGAATCCTCAAAAATCTGGATTACTTGATTCGTCAGCTGCAAATTACGGGCCACTTACTCGCATCGTGGATGTTTCTCTTAACGTTCTCGAGAGGAATTGTGAACGCAGAGAGTATGAAAAACTGTTTCGAGCATTGAGTGTGCTTCGAAAACAACAGCACGCGCCGCTTGGAATGTTGCAAAAGCTGTGGAGCTTGGAAAGCTTGCATGAGACTGAGAGAGTTGCGGGGCTTTTGAACGACGTGTCAGTGGTGCAGATGAGGGAAGAAGATGGAAAAACGTTTGTTCAACTGCATGACTTGATTCTGGACATTGCTGCGGACAAGGCATCCAAGAAGTTTGAGACACAAAATTTCTTTCGAACGCTGATTACCAAATACGCGGTACCCGGAGGGAGTTTGAGGAGTGCATGGTGGAGCATTAAGGACGATGGTTACATTCACAACAACGTATGCAGGGTTCTTCGAAGTGCAGGACACAACGATGATTTGCTCTGGCTGTTGTCTCAACCACAATGGATCGCTCACCGTTTATTGAGTGCGGGCATCTACAACGTGGAGCAAGACCTTGAAGAAGGAAAGTCAATTCTTAGTGGAAGCGGCTGGTCAGAACTGGATCACAAGGAGCATCTAGAAATAATTGGAAGAGCAGCAAGGTTGAGTTGCACTTTTGTCAGGGACAATCATCGTGAAGTGTGGTTTCAGCTGCATGGGCGTTTGTTGTGGCATGCGACTAAAAGCAAGAGGACGAGAGAGTTCGTTGAGAAGATAGAAAGTTGTGCTGTGAGACCGTGGGTTAAATCATGTGAAGCAGGACTTCTGCAACAAGCAAGCCTTGGTGCACTTGGAATGGTCCGAAGCAACGGTGAAGTACTTTGCACATACGTCGAGGAAGAGGAATTGCGTTTTGCTTGGATTAGTGGAGAAGGAATGGGTGTTACTCGGTACAATTTAAGAACTGGATCACTTAAGTCTCTTAACTTTGTGTTAGAATCTATTCTGATTGATGGCAATATGCCAAGAGTCCTATACGCCGCATTCACGCGTGATCAGAACAGAGTTGTAAGTGTTCTTGAAGACCGAAGAATAGTTGTGTGGAGCAGAGTCACGGGGAGAGTAGAGCAAGTTGTGGAGTGCGGAAGTGATGGTGTTGGCCAAGAGCTGACACACAACTCTTGGTGGTCTCGAAGGCTTACTCGATGTTTTGGACGTTGCGAAAGTGGAAATACCGAAGTGGACCAACCATCACCTGAAGTTTCAGTTGACGAATTCTGGGTTTCGGCTGCAATGAGTGCGGACGGGTCACGCATTGTGTCGGGGTCTCGGGACGGGACATTGCAATTGTGGGACGCGGAGAATGGTGCGACAGTGTGTGGACCTCTCCGCGGACATACCTCGAGCGTGGATTGCGTTGCATTTAGCGCGGAAGGGTCGCGTATAGTGTCGGGCTCGCGGGACAATACGGTTCGGGTGTGGAACACGAAGAACGGCGAGGCGGTGGGTGAGCCTCTCCGCGGTCACACTTTGAGGGTGGAGTGCGTTACCTTTAGTGCGGAAGGGTCGCGTATTTTTTCCGGATCGCGGGACAATACAGTTCGGATATGGGACGCGGAGAATGGTGAGGCGATGGGTGAGCCTCTCCGTGGTCACACTGAAGGGGTGAAGTGTATTGCATTGAGCAGGGATGGGTCGCGTATTGTGTCGGGGTCGAAGGACAATACGGTGCGGGTTTGGGACGCGAAGACCGGTGAGGCGGTGGGTGAGCCTTTCCGGGGCCACACGAGTAGGGTCATGTGCATTGCAGTGAGTGGAGATGGGTTCCGTATTGTGTCGGGGTCGCGAGATAATACGGTGCGGTTATGGGACGCGGAGGTAGGTGAGGCTCTGGGTGAGCTTCACCGCGGTCACAGCCTTTGGGTAAGGTGTCTTGCAGTGAGCGCAGATCTCTCGCGTATTGTGTCCGGGTCGGACGACAATACCGTGCGAATATGGGATGCGGAAAGCGGTGAGGCGATAGGTGAGCCTCTTCGTGGTCACACTGATTGGGTAACGAGCATTGCAATGAACGTAGATGGGTCGCGTATTTTGTCGGGGTCGCGGGACAACACGGTGCGGGTGTGGGATGCAAAGAGCGGTAAGGCAGTGGGTTGCGTTCTTCGTGGTCACACTGAGTGGATTGGGTGCGTTACAATGAGCGCTGATGGCTCGCGTATTGTGTCGGGATCGGAGGACAATACGGTGCGAGTGTGGAACGTGAAGAGCGGTGAGGCGGTGGGTAAGCCTCTTTGCGGTCATACTAATTGGGTGAATTGCGTTGCGGTGAGCGCAGACGGGTCGCGTATTGTGTCAGGGTCGGACGACAATACGGTGCGAATGTGGGACGGAGAGAGTTGTAAGTCTGTTGGTGAGCCTCTCCTAGGTCACACTTACGGAGTGGAGTGCGTTGCATTGAGCGCAGACGGGTTACGCATTTTGTCGGGGTCGCGGGACTGTACCGTTCAAGTATGGGATGCGAATACAAGTCAAGCAGTTGGGGCACCGCTTTGGCACAACTCGTCGGTCATTCACGTTGGAATAGACTCTGAATGTTCGCGAATTGTATCGGAAGAGGAAGAGGGTTTAGGGAGGTTGTGGGACGTGCGCAGCGGGGAGTGTGTGCTAACGTCAGACAAACCTTCGTGGTATTCCACCTTCGACGCTCTTGCTCTCTCGTGGTCCTCCTCAGAATGGAGATTCTGGCCTCGCAAGAAGCAGGTGATTGTGCGAGACGAGGAAGGCAACAGGGTGGTGCTGGCCACCTGCGAAGAGGAAATCCGTAACGTGAATGGAGGTGACCGCTACTGGCCACGCCGATTGTATCCCACATGCAAAATCATACGCTGAAGCTGATGGGCTTCACAACTCGCTTTTCGCCTCAATGCCCTTTTGCATGACCACTAATACCATCACCCATAGGCCGAAGAGTAATTCTCTGATAGCAGAAGGAGCCCCATAGCTTTTCCAGAACGACTCAGAACGGGAGAACGGGACTTCCGCTAGAGATTAAAAATTTTGGCCTAGCCTACCTGTCGTATACCTCGTAGTCTTTAAGCACCGTCAAGCGCACAAAACATCTGGTTATGGTCGACACAGAACTACAGTACCTTTGTACCTAAACTGTCGTAACCTTTCACGTAAATATCTCCTCGTCGCCGCGTAATCAACGAAGAGACCATCACGATACAAGCGTGCTCCTGTCAACACCAAGCAATTATGGCACTGGCGCTTTTCAACGACAGATTGTCAACCTTACATTACCTTTGGAAGCACGCGTTGTCGATGTGACACGTTGCGGAAAGACGCCTCCAACAACCCAAAATATCTGCGGCACCGCGCAGGACAGACGGAAGAGCACACTCCACGCGCCACGCGTCGTTTGCAGTGCAAACTTTGCACCAGTCGCGTGAGGTGCACTCCAGCGCTGGAGTCTCCCTTCGACAGGGGCCCTCCCCCCCCCCTCCCATCGCAAATCGCCTCTCTCTTCATCCCACACCTTCTCCCCCCCGCGCCCGTCGTTCACCAACAATGACACCGCAATCAACCAGCAACGCGCCCCCCTCGCCGCTCCTCTCCCTCCCCACCGACATCCTACACCAAATCCTTCGTCACCTCGACTTCCGCGCGCTCTGCGCGCTCTCCGAGACCAACACCGCGCTACACCAACTCGCCACTCACAACGACACCTGGCGTCATCTCGCTCATCGTCGTTTCCGCGTCAACGTGCGCACAGCGCTCCCCCATCGGCTCCGTCTCGCCGGTTCCGTATGTTGGAAGACGCTCTTCTGCAACTGGCACACGCAGCGAAGAATGCCCATCTCGCGAACCACCGGTCCGGCTTTCCATTCCTTCGTGAGCTGCGACCAGCGACGCGGTGTGCGATTGTGGGTGTGCGTGACGAGTGCTGATGATTGCCGATTGCGCAACGGAGCGCTGCGGGTGCGATTGGTGGTGCAGAACATTGAGAGCGAAGCAATACGGCTGCAACCACAGCGTATTGAGGTTCAGTTACTGGACGGAGCTGCGTTGCAGGTGCGACCACAACTGGCGTCCAGTAGTCTGTCCATCGCAGCCATAAACTTTGAACGCTGGTCATCCACACCAAAGGAGCACGTGTTGATGTTGGATGAGTTTGCGGTTGTATGCGTGGACATTCGAATACCAGATACAGTATTTGAGGTGGACGTACTGGAACGATTAAAGCAAATCTGTATCCCGATTGAAACCGACACCGTCACCAGCGTGGGCGCCACCTTCGTAGACAAGCATGTGTGGGACGCGTACGAGCTGCTTCCTGGGGGCTGGTGGGTGCGTCGAGCATAAGAAAAGGCGTTGCTCAGTGGCCTTCTTGTACCACAAAATCCGCTAAGTATAAACGCACGCACTCTATCTACAGAAGATGTATACAAAGCTACCTATTCGGGTCGCGCTTGCATTGGTTCCGCACCACTGCAAAGTAAGTGCACAGCACTGACGCCGAGAAAAACCAAAGTAATCTATTGAAACACAACATCCGCAATCTCCGAGAACGGCGCGCGACACATCGGACACCCCGTTCTCACCAATCTGGAGCAAGACGAACAACACACCGTATGTCCACACCACAAGAACATCGTGCTCACCGCCGCATCCAAACAAACCACGCAACACCTCGCATCCGGTCCTCTCTCCGCCGCAATCTCCACCAATCCCTTGGCGTCCAGCACCGACCGATGCGACACCTCCAAACAAAACGTGGAGTGGTTCATACTAAACCCGTTATCACCACCCACAAGCACCACCCGCTCATCCGCCGCGCACGCCATAGCCGCGTTGCACAGTTTCCCCGGCGCGTGTCCCACCAAGCTGGGCGTGTCAACCCATCGCAACCGACTGCTCTCAAACACCGCCAGGTCACTCAACAGCCCCGACGTAGAATCTCCACCGTACACCAATACCTGATCTCCCATCACCGTCGACGCATGACCCTCTCTCGCCTTCGGTCTCGTCGGTTCATCCGGGTACGGGATCGAATGCCAAGAAGAGCTCACCAGGTCAAACACAAACGCATCATCATAAAAGCGATCACCATCATCATACCCGCCATGCACAAACATATGTCTATCGTTGATAAACTCCACAACGCACCCACTGCGAGGTCGTGGACGTTGCCCCGCGCCCCGCGGTCTCATCTGAATCCATTGTGACCGTTCTGCATGGAACATATTCACATACAACGCATCGTAATACTTACCACCGAGATAGCGATACAGGGAACGCCCCCCAAACACCAATACGTTCGCGCCATCCGACGTCACCGTCATGCCCATTCGTGCGCGGATGCCAGGCGGTGTACCAGTACAAGTCACGGGCGACCACGTTTCATTTCCAGCGTGGAACATATGCAGGTCATTCAAGCGTCCCTTTGGCGAGCTGCCGCCAAACACCAGCAATCGACTTTGATCTGTGCCAAGCGCCACAGTGCCATGTCCCGTTCTACCAATGGGAGGTACCCCAGAGGGCGTGATAGCGCTCCACGTCATAGTGTCTACATCAAGTTGGTGCAACGAGTTGAGTCTGGTACCCGCCTTCTCAGCGCCTCCAATCCCCGCAGAGCCGCCAAACTTAATGAGCGTTTTACCGCCATTCACCGCCGTCAACGTATGCCCCTCAGTTCCAAAGCGCTGCGCGCCATTATCGCGTCGATGCATGGTCCATTTCATCTCCACCACACGGTCACGTATGGGTCTGCCACTGTCCCCTATTCGAAACGCCTCATGAGTAGCGCTGGATATCCTCGACGTAAACGCCGCCGGATGAAACTCGGCCAGATCAGCGGTTGAAAACGAGATGGACGTACGCGGAGATTCCTCGTAAGGAATGGTCACAAAGCTTTGTTCCTGCACAGAGTTCTCATCGTAGGTGGGAACATCCAGTCGCGTAGCGCCAGGATGCACCCACTCATATTGCCCACTTTGCATATCACGAAACAGTCCATGTCGATGTGTAGAGTATCCCAACGCTCGCGCGGTTCGCTTGTCCTGCTTGACAGCCTCGTCGATGGTGGAATCGGTAGGCATTGTCCATACGTCGACGTCACTAGCAATATGATGATAATACCTATACCCAAAAGTATCCACAAGCGCAATCCATCCCTGTGGCAGCGAGTCAGAGGCGGTGACACGACCGACGTTAGAGAGAGCGGTGCCGAATACGACGGGACGCGCGCCGGTAATGGATACATCTGTGGTGACGCCACCAACCATCTGGCCGGAAGGAGCTGGCGTATCGGCGGTGATGTTCATGGAGAGGGTAAGTTGGTCGGTAAGCGGGATGCTGACGGGGTATGGATTGGCGGGGTGTGTGAAGGCGGCCCAGATTTGGTGGACGGACAATACGTGTTGGTAGTGAGCGGAGGAGCGGGGTGATTCTAACACGCGCACGTTAATGGCGGAATGAGCGAGATCGGCGAGACAATTAGCGCGCAACGAAAGACGCGGGATGGTTGGCCAACGAAAACAGCTGTTGTTGTTATTGTTATTGTTGTTGTTGTTGTTGTTGGGGTGAGTTTGGTTTTGTTGCGAGGGGCGTTGAACAGAGGAGGTGGAAAAGGAGGTCTGAAGCATGTACTCCAAATTGAGGCACGCGGTTGAAAGCGTAGTATGTCCAGTCAACGACACATCCGAGAAAGAAAGTGATACACGACACGGTTCCTCCACATGTACATCGAACGCAAGCGTGAAGTCAGTGGTATTGCCGGCAGAATCACGCAGGCGAAGACTCTGGCACACAGTGCCCCTCGCCAACGACAACAAACTAATGCGCAACGAGCCCAGCTGCGTCACCAGCGCGCGTCCCATGCACGGCGAGAGCGCCGGCCATCGCGACTTGGACAGTTTGCACACGCGCACGTGCAGCATGGCAGCGCGCACGGCGAGCTGGTCGGGAAGACGTTCGGTCCATTTGACACGCCATTCGGGCGGGAAAAGAAGCTCGTGCGAGGGCGGCGAGAGCGTTTCACGACGCACAACGGGCGATTCGGAGGCGACAAGGCGACGCGTGGTGGTGGACAGCGAGATTTGACAGCTGCTGGGCAACGGCGTGGGCGTTGCGGCGGTGAGACGAAAGTTACTGAGCTTGAAGTTGAGCACGCCCATGGCGGCGCGACGCGCAGCGGGCATGTGACGCAACTCGATGACGATGACGACGGCACTGGCGCACAGGGGACGGACGCGCTGCAACGCGGCTTTCAGGCGTGCGGACGGCGGCGACGACGACGCGTTGTGCGCAGCCGCTTCGGTAGAAAACACGGGCGATCAACAATGAAGGCAGGCGAGCAGAAGACGACAGCTCCCTTTTCGGAAACGTGCCACGGCGGCGAAGACGCGCGCGCGCGCGCGCGACGGGCGTTTGAGAGATTCTTCGCGCTAACGACGCGTTGGTTGGTCATGATGGCGCACCACGCATGACGCCATATCGCAAAGCGCTCACCGTCCTCCAATCACCACGCACGTCGTCGCACAACGCCGCCAAAATATCTGCGCGTGTAAGCGCTCAAACCCGCGCCATGTTCCAACCGCCACGCGCGCTAAAAATCGCTGCGACACACGCGCGCGCGTCACCGGGCAGGTGGCTCGCGCGAAGCGAAAGTGGCGGGAAACCGTTTCCGCAAGCTGTGAAGAAAAGACCAATGGAGACGAACGCGACGCACAGGGAGGAAGGCGGCGACGAGGCGGCGCGCGCGTTGCTCAACCCTGCGCATGTGACGCTGTTTGCGCTGTGCAACGGCCTCACGCACGCCGCCACGCGTCGGCAGTTGCTCGCGCACGTCGCGGGCGTTCCGTCCGCCGCATCGTCGTCTTCCTCGCGCGCGGCGCATTTTCCCGCGCCGCTTGCCGTTGTGTCGCAACAAACATTGCCCACGCATGCCACCAGTCTGAGGGATCCGTCCGCGCCAAGCCCCATTCTCGCGCGCATTCGCCCATCGTCGTCGTCGCAGTAAGTTGCGTCAGTGATGCACGTCCGCAAGCGCGTCGGCGCCCATGCGACGCGCAATGAGCGTGTGCATGTCACTCGGTAAAGGTGCGCTTTTGCACAATCGTTCGTTTGTGAGCGGATGCGTGAATTGTAATCGCCACGAATGAAGCATTGCGCGATTCACACCCGCGCCGAACCGTGCGTTCACATCCGTCGCACCGTAAAGCTCATCACCCAGAACGGGCGCGCGTGCGTGTCGAAGATGTACGCGGATTTGATGCGTGCGTCCTGTTTCAATGCGCACGCGCGCCAGATGAAGAAAGCCCTGCGCATCGTGCGCAATTGTTTGAACAATGGTTTTAGCGCTACGACCGCCCTGCGAAAGCGGCAAGACGCTCATTTTGAGACGGTTTGTGGGATGACGACCGATGGGTTGCTCAATGGTGGTGGATACGCAGCCTTCTGCGCATGCGTCGTTCACGGTGATGGCTATGTATTCCTTTTGTACCGCGCGCGCCGCGAATAGAGCTCCCAGTTTGTCGTGTGCGAGTTGCGTCTTTGCGATCACCATGATTCCGGAAGTGCCCTTGTCAAGACGATGTACAATTCCCGCGCGTTGACATCCCATCTCTCGAATGCTTTCGTAACGCGCGGCAAGTGCGTTTACTAGTGTGCCTTGCCAATTGCCCGGCGCGGGATGCGTCACCATTCCGGCCGGTTTGTTGATAAACGCCAAATGCTCATCCTCGTAAAGCACCTGCAACGCCACATGTTCGGCCGTCACCGGCAAATCGCTGTACGTCGGCACCAGACGCACGGCCACCGTCTCGCCGCATGTGACGCGTTGCGACTTGCTCACGGGCGAGAGCCCGTCGATGAGCACGTGGCCGTCGCGGATGAGCGATTGTAGATAGCTGCGGGAGCGTGAACTGAAGCGCGACGCGAGAAGCTTGTCCACGCGGATGCCGGCCTCGGCGGCGCTGATCTGGAACGTGTGTGCGGACGAGTGCGCGGGCGGCTGCTGTAGCGCGTGCGGAGCGGTGCAGAGGCGGCGGTGGGCGGGCTGTGTGCTGAGCGAGGGCGCTCGCAGCGCGGTCGCAGTTAGGAACGCGCTGCGTGGGGCGCGCATGGCTCGTGTTGGGCACTGTTCGAGGTGTGTTGCTCTGAAAGCAACAAAGTTGTGCTCTTCTTCCGCACTTGCGGGTAGAGGGCTACTCTCAGAGATCGTGGGTTCGCGGGACATCAGTTGTGCAAGATGAAATGCCGCACGTGATCAGCAACAAGGCCGGCCTGTTATCTCGAATCTTAACCCTTTTGGGACTAAACGCTTATGTCTACTGAGATCGACATAAGCTGTGAGGATGATTGGGCAGCGACGAAAATGGTTTGGTCACATGATGCCACTTGTCGCCCTTGCTTATGTCTATCTCAATAGACATACTGTAGGTGTCCCTAAAGTTTGAACGGGTACACGACGTTCAAAATCGTCCCGTTGTTACATAGAAGTAGAAGAAAAAGAAGATTTTGGTTGATACGAGGTTCAATGCTCGTATCCAACAAAGTTTACTTCTTGTCTTGCTCTTTATCAACGACAGACTCGCCTCCAAGAACCAGAAAATTACGTTCCGCAAGACCCAGACTGAGGATATATCACGTAGCTTGACATGGGCAGTGCCTCAGTTACGTCAGAATTACACTTTCTGTGCCTTCGGCGAGACGCAAAACGAAATCGGCGTGCATCCATCAAGCGAAACGACCAATCTTAACCTCACCACATGGTTCCAAACGCACGCAATCCCCAAGAACCTCAACCATAGTACTCAAATTCAGTAACTGCCGCACAACTTGCATGATGAACGCAGCACATAAAAGCAAGGCGTCCGTAGCAGTCGCTACCGTTCTCAAGCCCAATACTTTTGTCAAACCCAAGCTATCCACACAAGTTTGCTTTTACTGCCTTCTGATCTGCATTCCGTCCTTCAAATGGCTCCTGTCGTCATCAATAAGTTCACTCGTCTTTCTGACAAACGCTTTCATCGGAATATACAGCGTGGAATTGAATTGGTGAAGAACGGCATGTCCTTTCGAGCAGCTGCAGTAGAAGCAGAAGTAGCTTCCTCTTCACTCCATTATCACTTCCACAAATCCAACAATGAGCTCCCAACACGAGCAAATTCGAGATTGTCTCTCACAAGGACAGAAGAGGATCAAATAATCCAAGTACTACTCAAGCATGGCAAGCAAGGAAGAGCATTATGTCGCTCCGATTTGCAGGACTGCGTCAAAATGTTGGTGTCGACGTTTCCACCACATCGCCGAGCTACCATACGCTTCAAGAACGGAAGGCCGGGGATACGATTCTGCGAACTATTTGAAGCCCGCCATGCTCACCAAATAATCCTGAAGAGGCCTTCCCGGCAAGACGCAAAACGATTTGCAGCAACCAATGCGAAGGTGTTGGTTCATCACATGACGACAATTAAGAAACTTATCACACATTACAACATACCACCCTCTCTTATAGTCAACGTCGATGAGACAGGATTTTCTTCCGTTCAGGATAAGTGCAAGGGGAACCTCAGACGTCGATACTTCCCCAGAGGAGAAAAACCTTTCACGACTACAGCAGATTTTCGTAATGTCAATCATATAACCCTCTTAGGTTGTGCATTTGCTGACGGGCGGGTTGGGGTTCCAATGTTCATATTCAGGGGCACCAGGATCCGAACTCGGCGCATTAGTCGAAGCACATCATCTGGTTCATCAAGCGTGACGGAACAGGTAATCTCCGAACTACTCCCATCGAACGCAGTTGTGACCGCACGCAAAGATAAAGCGTCAGTAGATTCGAGCAATTTCTTTCAGTGGGCTGAACATTTCTTGGAGGACACGAAGAATTTGAGGAAGGGTAACCAACCGATGCTTCTGATTTACGATGCGCATAGATCTCATCTTTCCATACCTGTACTGGAGTTACTTGCTCGGTCAAATGTGATCGGATACGCTCTTCCCGCTCACACCAGTGGTACCACACAGCCGTTGGATGTTGCGGTTTCCCCCCCAACGAAGCATCACTACCGTAACATGCTCGATGTAGTGTATCGTAGTCGTCGCAGATTGAGGGAACCGATCGATGAGTTTGATGTCGCGCAGATAATTCGAAAGAGTTATGACAAAAGCTTCAATTTTAGCAACATACAGGCAGGATTTGCGAAGACAGGTATCTCTCCATTTGACGATTGCCGTTTGTTTGCTCAAGCACGTCCAAACAGTTACGAAGAACCTAACCGTATTGCCACTTTGCAGGAGATGTGCGACATGATGGATGCACTTGAGGACAAATCTGTTGAGGAGATTGTTGAGAACGTTCACATGCATTCATCCGGCTTTCTCGATACTGCTTACGGGGCGGTGTTAAC
>JASCIV010000476.1:0-17902 GCA_030374735.1 Gracilaria caudata
CCCCTCCCTCACCGCCTCATCCGCCACCTCCCCGCCTCCCCACCAAAGCATTGACCCTTTCTCCTCGCTGTTGTCCTTCTCCGCCTCCGCGTCCTCCGCCACCGAGCGCCAGACCCCGCTCCCACCGCTCGACGCCGTCGACCAGATCGACGCCACACTTTCGTCTCCCAACACCTCGCTCCCTTCGTTCTCGTTCGACACCTCTCCCATCGTCCGCTCCGACGCCGTCGTAGACGAAGACAATGATCTCGCCACCGACAAGCTCGTCTCCTCCGCGCTCGCCGTCGCCAAGAACTACGCCCGCGAAACCGTCAACCTTAAGCACGCCATTGACCAGGAGACCGATCTGCGCCGCATGACCGGCATCAAGTCCATTGTCTTCGATAACCTGCGTTCCAAGTACCTCTCTATGAACATGCATGTACAGTCCGCCGTGCGCCACTTCATCATCTTCCCGCGAACTTTCAACCTGCGTGCCGCTACCGCTGTAGCCGGGCTCGACGAGGACAATCTCGTCTCCATGCAAGGAATGCTTGACATTCTAGTTAACACCAACTTCATGATCACCTCGAAGGGCCGCTACGAACTCAATGAGGCTGCGAGACTCTTCCTTAATGAGGACCCGACCGTCTTCAGTGACAACGTCACCCACAGCACCTATGACGTCGCCCAGAACCGTTTCATCCAACACTATCGTACCCAGCTGAGCCGCTTGCAGGACGACAACATTCACCGCGTAGGTTGGGTGCGAGAGGAAGCCATGGCGCTATATGACAGTGAGAGGGAGAATATGGAGTTTTCAGAATACCTTCTCAATGGCCGCAACGAGCAGCTGCGCGAGTTTCTCACTGCGGGCATCACCGTTATGCGCTACTGCGTCAGCGCCGCTAATCGCGAGAGAGTTCTTCGCAAAGCTCTAATGGACGACGAGACCTCCACCGAGGATGTGTTGCAGGCGCGTGGCACAGAGAGCACAGCTTCGTCGGCTACTGCACAGCCTTCGCTCTCGTCTGCCTCTACCAAGTCGAAGAGGGGGCCCTGCGACAAGAACAACAAGGCTCGCTTACAACTTGCCCTCAGTGAAGCTTACTTTGACCAGCTGAAGACTGAGCAGGCAGAAAAACCATTACTGAATGCTCTTAAGCTCATGGGCGACCTTACTCCTAACTGTGGAACGCCAGCGTCTGCCATTGTTGACAGCGTGCTCGTACTTTTACTCCTATCAAACCTACGTCTCAACAAGAACCGCATCCGGGACGCTCGCGTGCTCTGTGTGAAGGCGTTGCGCATACTGGCAGATGCTGGTCTTGGTCGGTCCACGTTTGGTATAAACGCAATGTCAAATCTGGTCACTATATACCTGTCGGACGGCTTGCTGGATAAAGCCAAATCTGTGGCCAACAAGTTGCTCGACACGCTTAACACCATGAGATACACGGGTATGCCCATATACGCCGATGCACTGGGTGTGTGTGCGATGGTGTCTATGGCAGCACAGAATTATGCGGAGGCGGAGAGACAGTATGGCACAGCGTTGGAAACTGTAGGCAAGTGGGGCTCGAAAGACTGGAGTGGAATACCCGTCCAGCATTGCCTTGACCTTGACTTGTGGCTCATGGAGGGGTTGGCGGCTGCTATTCGGAAACAAGGCCGCATTCAGGAAGCAGTCGCTTTGGAACAACGAGCTGCGGAAGATAGAAAGATCCGCGGATTGCCAAAGCACCTGGCCATGCCGGACTTATTGCGACTCAGAAGCTTGGATCTTTCAAATCCTACACAAGGAGTGGATGCGTCGTCTCCGTCTGTGTTCCGGCACTTGTACTAGTCTTAAAACTGCCTATCATTCTTTTATCACTTCAAATGTAAATATCTCTCACTCAGGCACACTACTTTGATTCATTAACAGCGCTTTCAAAGCGTTCATTTGCGGTCTGCCCACCCTCCCCCACTCCACCTTGAACGTATCGATTTGTGTTCAACGTGAAGGTGAAGGTTGGGAGTTAAACTGTTGGCGCTTGCTACCTTGAAACCCCCACACGAACGTTTCAAGGTACCACATGTTTAAACGAGGATTGGGCCGCCTGGAATATGGAACAAATGTCTGCGACTTTACCTGTGTAGCCTTCCGTCTATGAAGGTAAGGTCAACACGGACAACATAAGAAAAGAAAACCGTTTGAGGGTATTGGCCTGTAATCTCTTCCCTTGACACATGAGTAAGGTCCCAGCTTTTGTAAAATGGTCCGTTTCTCCAAACTATCAGCTTCTGAACGAAGCCTCACCTCTTCAAGTGGCTTCACGAAATACTGGTAAGGACTGCAACGATTGCTCTTGGCTCTTCCATTGCTCCTTTTCCTGTATCACCGCAGGCCAGTTTTTTTTGAATCGGTTCAATAACGCGCACACCGAAAGTACGTATTCTCTCTAGCTGTAACGATGTAATCGGATGGTCCCACATGCAATTATTCATGGCCGGAGCCACAAAGAATGGCTTTGCCTGCGGCCCTGTCAAAGGCCATGCTCTCGCTACGCATGTGAGGAGATTGTCACAAATACCGTTCGCTATCTTGGCCAAAGTGTTCGCAGAAAGTGGGGCGATGACAAGAATGTGTGCCCACTTTCGTAGCTCTATGTGCAGTACAGGATCCGAAAGCTTCCGCCACATGCGCCATTCGTGCTCGTCTTTAAGCCAGGTTACATCGGGTGTCAGAGGGCGTTCTGCTTCAATGAACGTTGAGCCATTGGCAGTACTAACGACTTTCACGGTAGCCCCCTTCGAAAGTAGTAGATCAACAAGCAGCGGTACGCGAATGCCAGCAACCGAACCACTAACTCCAAGCAAGATATTCTTTCCCGACAACCTGTCTGCAGCCTGTGACGACTCTGACTGCATTTCAGAGGCAACTCCCTTCCAGATAGCAGATCAAGATTACTGTTCAAACAAACGTTACAACCGTGCCGCGAATGACAATTAGTGGGCGTGGAATATCTCTGAGCTGTAGGATATGACACACAGATTGCGAGGTGTCATGAAGTTATTGGTAATCGCATGGAGCTTGAGCATCATCGAATATGGTGAGCTGCTGTCTCGACAGGATGTTCTCCTTTATTCCCTGTGCGCATGCGAACGGAATATTCCGTACTACAGCGTTGTTCGCCTTTCATGAAACCTGACGCGGCACTTCCGATAGTGATCTCGCGAGTACAATTTTCGCTAAAAGTTATTCGAAATGGCGGAAATCAAAAACAGTGCGGAAGCAAATGCACGGAAGGAAAACTTTATGATAAAGTTATGACAAACCATAGTTTGTCGGCCATCATTGATCGCACCGCTTCAAGGCTACCAAGCCTAAGCTGGCAAGCTTTGCGAAGCAATGCTTTTCCTCAAATCTTTGTTCTTCTAAACTTTTATTGAAAGCAACACATGCCACAGTTACGGTCTTCTTCGTTGTTGTATATGAATTTCAAGGTTTTCCTCCTCTTTCTGGCACCTTTAGCTCCATTTCATGTTCCCCTGAGAAATTGTTCACGCTGCGAAGAGCTCCGTGTGCTACAGAAAACACAAGCCGTGTTAAAAGAGGATTTTAATCCTGGCCAAGATACCAACTTTAGAAAAATGGCCAGGGGTGCAACGAAATCGAGTGCGTGAGCAATCGATTGCAATCTTTTCTTGCAATCAATGATTGCATTCTCACGGAATGATTGCAATTCAATTGCTGCTAACGTTGCAATCGCCCTATCGATTGCGGTGAGGTAGAAATTGTGTCATCGATTGCTCTAAAAGTAGTAAGAAGAGAATATCCAGCAAGGTCTTCTAAAGGCAGTTTTAAGTTCTCTTCTTTTTTTTTAAAGAACCTTGTATCTACACTACTGAAGAGAAACCGCTTTCAAGTAACGGTTTATCAAAGGTTTCACTCACTGTTAGTCTTTCGTTAGGTGTTGCTTATGGTTGTAAGAACCAGAATGTACTTGTCGTCGTTGATAGCTTGTGATTGCTCTGAGAGCTGCAATTGCAATTGGGATTGCTTTAAAAGTTGCAATCGCAATCTCGATTGCTACATAAAGTAAAAAGATGTTCGATTGCAATGATTTCGATTTTGTTTCCAATCAATCGCAATTGAATCGCTTGCACCTGGCTATTGAAAGTATTCAAACTTTCCTCGGGAGAGAGGGCCCACAGTCATAGTGGCTGCGCTCATTTCTTCTTTGTCCATAATATGGAAAAAGAACATGAAGAAACATGCCCGGCGTAGGCTTAGTTGTTAAGGATGTGAAAGGCGAATTTACTCCATACACTCTCGGAATAATAGACTGTAGGCTACAATAAAGAGAAGAAGCTCTGCGTTCAAAATCGGATGAAAATCGCAAGCCTGTTGCGGCGACAAGAAATCTTTGTTGACAGACGCGCAGCGAGCAAGTTTGGAGTTGCACTGGCGAAGTTCTGCATGGGCCCTGTCCGAATCTGCAACCATTGTGTCATTCGTCAATAGAAGCGCATCTTTTCGAATGCGACCCATACCTTAAGAACCGCTGATCACATGTTGTTTCGCTGCTCTCTGACTACCACATCTCGACGAAAAACGCGGCCGCCGCAAACAGAGAGACACCATTTTTTCTTCCGAAATTGGACAATCGGCGCAATAGCTCTTGGCCTTCTTGAGGAATGACAAATATGTTCTTCTGCTCCGTTTGTCTTCGGAGTCAGAAGAAAACGCCCGGAGTAAAAAGAATGGCTGCATTGATGATAGAAGGAGTTCTGTGCGAAAATGAAAGCCTATCGTACTTCGACTACCGTCGTAATCAGATGATTATTGAATTTCAAAGCGGCTTTGAGAGCCGACTTGCAATTGAAGTTATTCGTGGTCAACAGTTGTGCCACACAAAAACGGGTTATGTCATGTTTCGTGTCATGAAAGCTTATAAAGTGTCTAACGCACTGGTGGATAAATACATTCTGTGAAAGGTTTTTAGGATTGCAGACTGCTTAAGCGAATAAGACATATCATTGGAAAACTAAGAGATCTAAAACGAAATCTCGTCAATATTAGCAAACGTTTTTCTATTCTCTGGAAGACTGATTCGTCCGGAGACCTATTGAGAACTTACGTCTTTTTCTCTATGCACAAACGGGTTTCCAACAACGAAAGGGCTTTTAGTCAAGCCACAGCTTTGGGATTTCCAAATCCCAAATCCATTTGGTGAACCGCGGAGAGTACCGAGTTCCAAGATCATCTAAGTCACTCCTTTTAAAAAAAGGTTTTTTGGAACCATAAATCCCCGCTACCTGCAGCATTGAACCTACAATAATTTCACCTCTGATCAGGTGTCCTCTGGGTGTCCTCTTTTTGTACTGTGATCAAAATCTTGTA
The DNA here is from genome assembly GCA_030374735.1 of Gracilaria caudata. Lineage (NCBI taxonomy): Eukaryota > Rhodophyta > Florideophyceae > Gracilariales > Gracilariaceae > Gracilaria > Gracilaria caudata. The sequence continues at coordinate 5,369 of JASCIV010000476.1, forward strand.
CTGCCCAAACGAAGAGCTCAGCATTATTCAGTGCTTCGCTGAGGTCACTAGCATCATGCTTTGATATTATTATTGACCGAATGGTGTACATTTTTCTAGGTTCACGACAAACTAACATATGAAACGGAAAGGGGGGAGGGAGGGCAGGAGTTGTTTCTTCGGTGCTACCTACGTCCTGTGCCTTACGCTCTCCACCACGTTGCATCAAGGGCGCGAAGCACAAACTTGTTAAGGGTCCCTACATAGACCTCGTTTCTGACTGCGTAGAAAAGTGTCCTGAACGGTGCAAGGAGAATCCTTGCCAAACGTGGATGAATGGCCGATGTATAAGTGCTAGCAACCACACCGTTCACAACGATGTCGCCGTGCAGAGTGTGCGGATGATGCAATCCAGAACCCTCGATTACTGAAATTTCTATTACATCGACAGGTTCGGCAGTGCTTCCTAGCGTCAGCTTATCTCCAATCTGAACGGAAGAGGCTTCAACAAGCATCCCGTTCGCGTACAATAAATGTCCAGGCGAGAGAGTCAGTGAAACGCCTTCGGCTGATGTCTTCAGTTTGAGAAATTTGGAAGTACATTCAGGATGCTTATGAGAAAAGAAAAACACGTCGCTGTAGGAATCCGGATGTGCAACTTTGACACGATCTCCAATGCGAAGTAAAGCCATTGGTTTGTTTGAACCATCCTCTAATTCTACAACAGCATCAGATGGAAAACAGGACGACGTTTCTTCATCGACTTCGGATGAAGAAGGCCAGAGGTCATCAAACAGCTCCTCGTCCTCCATTAATATGTTGGATCCCTGAGGTTCTTCTGTCCACATTTGTTGGGGTTCCTCTTCCTTCGTATTGACTTCAACCAACGTGGTTGGCTCAGGAGATATGTCTGTGCAGCAAATATCGAAGAAAATTCATGCCGTTAGCATTTTGATTTCAGGCCAGAATGAATTGGAAGAGCTCAAAGACTTGCTACCAAGGGTATCTATACTTCAGCATGCATTCAACATGCCCCAGGAAAGCAACGTTCTCCTTGCACGTATAAGGGTAAAAGCTTACCGTTTTCAAAGTCAAGGAATGATATGATATCATCTTCAGTCGTCACAGATTTCGGGGATAATTCGTTTTGCATAAGAAGTTCTTCGGTGTCGGTCAAAGAGGGCAACGGAGTAGATTCTGAATCCAGAAAAGTCACCACCGGAGTTGACAAAGCGTGAGTAGGAATCGGACTGACCGACTGCGATGGCGAGCCAAGCTCTGAAGAATCTGGACCAGTGGAGAAGTTAAGCTCCATAGTTGGTGATGCCGTTGGTGATACCATTGGTGACGCCATGGGTGATTCCATGGGTGATTCCATGGGTGATTCCATTGGTGATACCGTTGGAGAGTTGGTTGCACCAATCTCTTCAAGATTTGCAGTGCTTTCAGCGGAAGGAGTTAGCATTGTCCCATATGGTTCCTTTCGCGGCGTCCGTTTCTCCTTGTGAAGGTTCTCTTCAGGGAAGTCTTTGCCAGGAATCTTCTCTGAAGCGCTATCGACCGCTTGGGCGGCCCCATGATTTTCTGAACCGGGTTCAAGAGGATCCATAAGTGGAGAAGATTCAGGAGATGCTTCGACTAAGATCTGCTCCAACTGGTCTTCACCAAAACTAAACTCAACAGGAGATGCCTTGGGCGTGCTAGATTCGATAAGAGTAGAGTCCACGGCAGGTCCTGGCGAAATTGACACGGAATGAATGATTTCAGGTGAAGAAACGGGCGTTGGGGACTCAAGAGGAGATGGTTGGGGCGTACTAGATTCCACAGGAGTAGAGCGTCTTCCTGGTGAAATCGCGGAATCCGTGGTTTCCGGTGAAGAAGGTATTGGGGTCTCAAGTAATGCATCGGGCATAGATCCTGTGGACTTCTCGCTCAACTCAGTACCGTGGTGTGGACTTACCTCAGGAGATGATGAAGCGCTTGACTTCTCGCTCAGATGGTCTCGACATGGTGGTGGCTCATTCCCTTCAAAGAAGGCATATGTATCTTTTGCATTATTGCCTCCTCCTAATACACGCGCCCCACCAGCTATCCATATCGCGCCGTTGCATGAAACAACTCCGGTTCCATGACGTGGCTCTAACAGAGATGGGCCATGTTCAAAGATTTCGTTATCGAGAACGTCAACCTCAGTCCAGGCTCGATTATCACCTTCGCCGCCAATCAAGTAAACTGCGTTGTTATAAACAGCTGACGCTGTGCCACCCCGCGGACGATCAAGGTTCGTTACTGTACTCCATTTTCCAGAATCAAAATCAAAGACATCAACTTCTGTCACAGTATCATCGAAGAACACTGGTGCGTTTGATGTGGAACGCCGACCACCTGCGACATATACTTTGTTGTTCCTAACGACAGCATGACAATGATCTCTTGCTGTGCACGCAACGTTCGAGGTTAGAGTGACTCCAAGATAAACGTGTGCACGTAATTCGTGTTCGCGTACAACTTACCATGAGGAATGTTGGGGAGTTGCTCCCACTTTCCAGTTTTTGGATCGTACGAATCAAACCAAGGAACCACCGTAGCTCCTTGGCGATGGCCTCCAACGTTCCCTGTGACTAGATATACTTTTCCATTATGATAGAAAGCTCCCCCAGAACCTCGTGGGCGAGAGATTGTGTCGCCCTCAAACCATTCGTCAATATCAGGGCAATAACGCCATATATTATCAATAGTGGCTTCGTTCGGGTACGGACCAGTCCAAGCACCTACTACCCAGACACATTCATCCGGACCTTGAAATCCTTGGAAATGATGCATCTCAAGTGAGTTTGATTGTCCAGCACTCCATTTGAGAGTTTCTGTGTCCATAAGATGCACACGATTGGCACCCCGACCTCCGAGGAGACATAGTTTGTTGTCTCCGCATCGAGAGAACGCCGTTTCACCGCGTCCGGGGTAGTTCCCATTGACGGCAACCTTTTTCCAGGAGGCCTGGGCACGGGCAAAAGGCTGGTGGAGTAGAACAGTTAGAAACAATATATAGAAAGACATAATGGTTCAAAACGTGAAAACCACACTCTTACAGAAACTAATGTCGATGAGGCAACATGGCGCTTCTTCCTTCCTTCCTGGAGGAGTTTCGTTTGTACATGCAATGAAACAACTCATGATGAAACTGTTTCTGCTACCTCACGGGAAAACTGGAAGCTGTAGATGACGGATGTGGCTGTGGTCCATGGGCCAATAACGGTTTATCGTTGGAATCTGAACATGTTTTAACAATAACAACTTTGTTGGGTTTCACTCTGGCCTTATCAGTGGTAAATGAGGCAAGAGTAAACTGATTCCCTACAATCTCGCTTCAGGGCAGATATTGAAGCCTTGTTTATCGAGAAGGCCAGGAGAAGGCCAGAAATGAGGCTTCAGGGTCTGAAGGGAAGTTCGATTTCATTACTTTGTCCCTATGACTTTTGTCTGCTACATCTTTGTTTATTTTACCCTGAAGGGCAAGTTAGACACGTCAGAACTTCTGACTCAGAAGAGTTCTTTTCAGTTTTCTTTCGATACTTAAATTCTTGTAGTAGTGGAGCTCTCTCTCTCTTTTAGAGGCACACCTAGCTTAAATGAAACTCTGCAGCAGAACGTTTCTCCTGAAAGAAACGCTCTCTCACAAAAAAGGCCAGCACGTTTTCATGCCACTTTCTAACCATATCAGCAACAAGTAGTCCTCGACGATCACGAAGAGGTGGGAGTCTTAGTCGTCTTGCATGTGTCCTTTTTGGCACCTTAAGACATAGTGCTCGACGTTTAAGTTATGGAGCTACTCCACTATGGAGCATGAATCGTTGCTCGTAGACCAAAATGGTTCGTGTTGGGGACAAGGGCGCTTCATAGATTAAGATTGATGGGCTATAGAGAAGACTGTTTCTTCGTCCCATTCGCAGACCATCGTACACTGCAAAGGAAATGAGAAAGAATCACTGGGAAGTAAAAAAAGCACTACCCTTGTACGGCGCACATTATAAACTGATGATAGGTACCCACATAGTATTAGTATCCCATATTCCTGGAGTGTCATAACAGTTTCAGGAGGGTAGAGGCTAAACGGGATTTCTTAATGTTATCGGGATTGTTATTCTAGAGCACCAGTGAATAGTTTATTGATACGGGGTGCGACGGTCCACATAAGCTCGAGTCTTCAAAGCCGGCCGTTCTTGGCTTCGTACTGCTGCAGCTGAGTTACAAGGCTCCCTCTTCGTCCCATTCTAATCAAAATAACTATGAAATCGGGGAGAAATGCTGTTACGAAGACAATTGGCCAAAGTAAGTGGTACAGCCCACTAGACCAGAGCTTCGATAAGACGCCCTCCAATTCCCTTTCATGGAAAATGACTACAAAAGCCGGTATGAGAGCCCACATACCAGCGAACGATAGCAGAATACCTGCCAACACGATGCCAGTCCATAGATGACTGCTCAACAGGAATTTAAACAGCGCAATGCACACTGCCATTGTGGATATTGCCAATCCGGTCAAAAAAAAGCCCGCATCATGCCCATTCGAGAAAACTGTTTGCGTGGGTTGGCCGAACAAAAAGAAGGTCATGAAAAAAAGAACCAGCGCATGCCAAACGCTGTACGCTGTAGTGTACTCCAGAACGGACTTGAAATTGAAAAGCCTATTGTTGCCATTTGAGGCATAGACTTTGGGAAACCGTAAGACCGTCCTCTCTTCCAAGTCACGCTCAAAGATTCCATACAGGAACGGAGGCGCCAATGTCAGCGCACTGTTCCACATGGTTACTATCCATTGATTGTGTACTGTAGTTCCCGATGCGAAGCAGAAGAACTGAAACAAGAACTGAGTGGCTGAAAAGAAGATGTTCTTGTAGAAGGACAGGTTGATAACGCCGGCTGTTCTAATATAGGAGAAACGTCCATGGATTGCTAACAATCTCCCTAGATGCTTGAATTCGCCCATTGAGTAATCAGCGGCTCGCGCTGCTTGCATTCCCTCTTTTCCCTTTATACCGACGCCAACTTGAGCTTCTTGAATCATAGACACATCATTGCCTCCATCACCTATTGCCAAAGTGACGCAGTTCTCGTGTCTTTGTACAAGTTGCACAGTTTGTGCTTTTTGAAGTGGAGTTACGCGTGCGCAGATGACGGACTTGCAGACACTTGCCACTCGTAGGAATCGACGCTCCATTTCGTCATTGTCGATGAAGCTCAAACTTGAACCGTCCACAATAAGAGCTAGCGGTTGTTCCGGCATCAGCTCATGAGCGCGCAACGTAATAGAATCACGAATATGACCAATCCGACTTTGTCGTTCTGTAAACGTTTCGATTGATTCACCAGATAAGCTTCGGCGATGTGTAGGCCTGTACTTTGAAGCAGGACCAGGATAAAGTTCGTCTACAATGTCCTCCAAGATAGAAATAAGCTCTGACTGCGAAGTTGCTTGGATACGGAAAACACGCATATCATTGCTAAGCAAATGGGAAGAATAACCGATATTCTCTGCAGTTTCCGGCTTATCACCAGTTAATACCCAAACACGGATCCCGGCTTCACGTAGGAACCGTATCGTTTCCGGAACCCTGTCTTGCAACTTGTCTTCCACCGCTGTTACCCCGTACAAGTCCAGGCGCTTCTCAATCAGTGAGGCTACCTCGGCTTTCTTCGACTTTCGGTTTTCTATGGCATTACTTGCTTCTGCAAACTTTGGGGCCCACTCATCATACTCGTTTCGCGGAATTAGGCGCCCTCCGTATACCAATGTGCGCAGGCCCTCCATCGAAAATCGCTCCGTCGCCGCGAGAAGGTCGTTAACGTCAGATTCCGCTTTAAGAAGCCGGATCATCACTGAGTCGGCACCCTTCGAGAACATGCGAATGTTGCCATCAGGGCACCGAAGGATTGTACTCATTCTTTTTCGATCAGATGAGAACTCTAGCTCTGCAAGCAGCTCGTAATTCTCAGGGGTTGCTTGTCCATGCTCCTGGATTACAAACTCATTGAGAGTTCGATTGATCAACACTAAACCTGCGTCGGCAGCCGCCTGAACCAAGGCAACTTCATCTGGGCTCTCCCCATAATACTGGCTATGAGACCGGCCAGAAGCGCCGCGTTGTCTCGGAACCACATCGTGTGATAATGCCATGGCTCGCACAAGCTGGTGTACACCCCTAGCTTTTGATTCAACAGCATGTTCCAAGCTTTTGGAGTCTTTGCGAAGGTCGTAGGACTTTTGATTCGTATGACAAGCCACGAAGCGCATTATGTTTTCGGTTAGTGTTCCCGTCTTGTCGCTGAATATATGTTGTACGTAACCGAGCGTCTCATTCAAGTTATTTGCTTTTGCCTCTACGGAAACCCTTCCCGTGTACATTTTGGGATCAAATGAGATAAACAAACCCTGGATTAATCTGACAAATTCCAGTGTGACGAAAAGTGAGACTGGAACAAAGGTATGATACAGGATTACATACGTTCCGATGGAACGTAGGGATACGGTTTGACCAGATAGCAGACGATTTTCACCCATGTACCATTGACCAAGACCTCTTCGTCGCTGCCAGATGCCAGCCAGTATTGAAGTGATAATGGTCAAGATCATAAGCATAGCAAACAATCCGATGACGACGCGATTCATCATGCGTTCTATACCCCCCAGTTTGCTGGGGGGATTTCTCATGTTCAATGCGACCTTGGTGTCCTCGCCGTTGTAAACAGTGAGACCATAAATGAAATCGGTATTTCGAAGAATGGAACCGCGCAGCAGCATGTTGGAAGTATCAAGTGGATACCTTTCCGAATCTTTCCAACTGATTGAGCCTTGAACGGTGTAGAGCTCAGGAGTGGGTGGCGCGGTGACGACGGTGAGTGGCAGAGATTGTAGTTGTTCCGAAGATGACAATACCGAATGTAAGTCGGACGGAATAAGGCGGCGCTTGAGATTGGATTCTCCATCCAAATTGGCGGTTGAGACGTAACATACTCCAGCAGGGTCTGAGGACTTCAGTAATACGAGATCTGCCGGAAACGCAGAGCCTTCAGTGACAAGCACGACATCTCCCACGCAGACATGTTGGGATTGAATGGAGACTAATTGATCCTTGGGAATGGCAGGATAGTCTTGAAGCAACTGGTGAACGTCGACAGAATGAGCAACAGTGTGCATCTTTGACTGCAACTCTGCTGAGCGCTTCTGAATGACAACCGGGGCGGAGTTGATGGCATAGTCAGCCCTCTTACGCCTCAGATCCTCGTAAACGTCACGAGCAAGTCCAAAGCCAATAACAACGAGCAGCGGTAGGGTAGTTGTGACGGGTGAGGTGGGTGAAATTCCAGGTATGAACGAAATGATTGCAACAATAAGAAAGTAAAAGTTTGATAAGCGGCGAAATTGTTCGTAGATAGCTTTCGGAAGCATGTTAACCCAGTTATACTTGGCGGACGTGACGGCATTGTCGCCAAAATGCGGGTCGCACACCCCAAGCTGAACTGTGCGCGTTTGCGTATGCTGCTGCGTGGCGCGAGGGCGAAGGAAGGATGGAAGTGGCATTGTGGGAGCAGATTGGGTGCCACCTCAGCACGGCATCTACTTTGGGGGGTGGTGTGGGACACGGAGCTAGGCGCACGTTAAGGTTGAGCAGAGTTGCTGCTGACGGACAGGAAGGGGAGCTTCTTCGAATGTTTGTGCTTGAGGGGACGTGGGCACGAGTGGTACTGTAGTGCGACACGGTGCACAGAAAAATGGAAAAACGGTTTTACGGAGGCGGATTCGAACAAATGGGGAGTTGTTTCAAAACCGACGGCGATTGGGGTGGTGATGTGTGGGCGTCAAGTGCATCAGGACTTATCCAACGAAGTGGGGTATGATGTCTGATGTCTGATTTCTGATGATGCCTTGCTGACGTCGCCAACGTCAGTCTGTGGTGGTTATGAGCGCCGCGAATGGCGCTCAACCGCTGAGAAGCACATCGATACGCGCGATTCGCAATGCGAATCCACACTTGCAACCGTTGGGACGCGTGCGTGGCGCTGGCCCGACTGCCGGGCAGGGCAGTATGGCGGCGTGGCTGTACGCGATGCACGGCGCAGGTTGGCGCAACTGAGCGGCAGTTTGCGCGGGGACGGTGGCGGACACGAACACGTTGGAGCAAACCGTCCCGAAATGCCTGGCTGTTTGCGCACATGACGGCGTGAGATGTGGTGAGGTGCGATGAGGTATGGCGGTGAGCTGACGCGCGCCGACTGGTGTGGAGAACTGCGCGGCGGCGGGCGCCTTCGCTGGCCACGGAGGCGGCGGCTGCTGCGAGTAGTTCTCCATACACGTCGGCGCGCTGAGCTGAGCTTAGTTCGACGTCTCGACGTCTCTGCGTCTCAACGTCTCGGCGTCTCAACGTCTCGGCGTCTCAACGTCTCGGCGTCTCAACGTCAACCTTGTTTGCGTACAGTACGACGGTAACTCTACGACGCGAAGGCCCACGCGCAGCGAAGACCAACAAACGCGGAGCGCGAAGCGGAAGGCGTGCTGAAAACTTTCGGCCAAAACCGAAAAGTGTTCAAACATTTCCGAAATATTTGGAGGCGTTTCAGCAGCAGATTTTTTTGCCAAACGACATCGCTCGGCTCGCAGATCTTTCAAGCGCTGCGACCTCGCACCACCAATCAAACCCTCGCCGCGCCACGCGCTCCGAGCCTCACCGCCTCTCTGCCACCGTTCCTGAAAAGGCACCCAGCGCCGCTCGCACCTCCTTCCACAGCTGAACGCCCGCCGTCGCTTTAACTTCCCCTCCCAACCACCCCATAGCGCCAATTCAGTGCACGAACCCTCCCCTCCGTCAGCAGTCATGTTGGGCTTCATCAACCACGCACTCCCGCTCACCCGCGCGCCGCGTCAGCCGTGCGTGTCGCCGCGCACGGTGACCGTGCGAGGGCCGCGCATGGACGCCTCCAAGATGTCCAAGTCGGTGCCGTTTCTGCTCAAGCCCAAGAACCTGGAAGGGCTTCCCGCGTCGTACGACTTCGACCCTCTGCTCATCTCCGACTACGTGAACGTTCGCTTCCTGCAAGCGGCGGAAATCAAGCACGGGCGTATCTGCATGCTGGCGGCGGTGGGGCTGATTGTTCCCGAGTTGTTCACGTTCCCGAACCCGTACTTCCCCAAGATGCTGCCGATTGACGCGCACAACTACTTCATTGGCACCGGTGGCATGAGCCAGATTCTGTTGTTTATTTCTGTGTTTGAGGCGATTAGTTGTTACGCGTTGAAGCAAACGGTGGAGGGAAAGCACGAGCCGGGCTATTTTGGCTTCGACCCGCTGGGACTCGGGAAAGACCCGGTCAAGTTCAAGAAGTACCAGGCGAACGAGATCATGAACGGGCGGCTGGCCATGATCGCCGTGGGCGGAATGATCCACCAGATGTGGGTGAGCAAGATGGGCGTGATTGAGCAGTTGACGCACTTCACGCCCAACACAGGCGGCATGTGAGTGACGGTGCTTTTTGTGTTTAATTTAATAAAGCTGTACAACGCATGGTGAGTATGTACGAAGGGTACTACAGTACACACGTACGTGGCGAGCGCTGCAAGTTTTCCTCTATTTTTGCATACCGAGCGCCGAGATCATCTCGCGGTGGCGCGTCGGCCTTGCTTCGATTTGCCAACGAAACGTCAACGCCCCAGTGACGTCTCGAGACGAGGCGCCTTCCGAACGCAGTTCCACCGCCGTTCCTTCTTCCGCACTCCTCGCCACGCTGCTGCGCGTTCGTGCGTTTGCCGAGTTTCGTGAAGTGAACCGCGCGACCGCTGTGAACGACGTACGGCGACGCGCCGTTCAATTTGTGTACGACTTGTCTGTGGCGCTTCATAGCGCGCGCCCGTACGCACGATCAGCTGCGCCGTTTTCTCCGTAAGTTGTTGTCTCGCGTTGAGTCGGATTCAAGACTTGCCGTCTGTAACCGTGCGATACAGCGTACATACAGTCCCCGAAATAGCCTTGGATCCAAAAACTGTCTTCAATCTTACCCCGAAAACGCTGATAGCTGCACTTTCAAACTCGTGCACAATGACGGGTACCAACAGGAAAGACGTCAACGAGCAACAAGGCCACAAATTGAGTGTCGGGTGTCGTTATAAATATAAAAAACTTACAATGAAACTTACATAAAGCCACGAACTTTTATAAAGTCCAATACAGTTCTTTATACATTATAGCAAGCGCAAAAGCGCGCCATAATTCAAACTTAGCCTATGTATATAAAAGCACAATGGCGTTCCAAAGCCATTTTTTTCCACCATTCCAACCCCGCAGTATGCCTCGTGGACGACTTCTGACAGACCAGGAAAAGAAAGTCATCCTTGCCCATCATAAGCATGGTCTTTCACAGCAGGCGATTGCTGAAGAAATTGGACGAAGCCGAGGATGTGTACAGAAGTTCCTGAACAGGCCGCATCCACTACAGCAACCAAAATTCAAACCACGCAACGTCAAACTTTCTCCAACTACGATTCGGGCCATTGTTAGGCAAGCCTCCAGGACCAGATGCAGCGCAAACGACCCACAAAAACAGTACAACCTCCCAGTGTCTGTTCGTAGGGTCCAACAGATACTGTCCGAAACACCCCATTTGCGCTATCAGCGCATGCCTCGTGGACCATACATGACGAAGTTACACAAGGTGAACAGGCTGAATTGGGCACGCAGTAAGCTCGAATTTGGCGCAATCAAATGGAAACGAGTCATCTTTAGTGACGAGAAGAAGTTCAACTTAGATGGACCAGATGGTCTTGCGTGTTACTGGCACGATTTAAGAAGGACACCTGAGCTGTTTTCGAAGAGACAGCAAGGAGGTGGTTCTATCATGGTATGGGCAGCTATTTCCTACTGGGGTATTAGTGATTTGGATCGCGTTCATGGCAATCAAGACTCTGTGAAGTATTGTGAAACTCTGGAACGCACTCTTTTGCCGTTTGCTGCCGATGCATGTGGAGAAAGGTGGACTTTAATGCACGATGGTGCCTCTATTCATAGGTCTAACTACACAAAAACGTGGCTTGGGGAGCGAAATATTGACGTTTTGGACTGGCCAGCAAAGTCTCCAGACCTCAATCCTATAGAAAACGTGTGGGGTAAACTGGCTAGGAGCGTTTATGGCGGTGGTATTCAGTTTGAGACTACTGATGATTTGGTCAAGAGGGTGGTGGATTGTTGGTACAAAATTAGCGACGATTACATCAAAAGTTTGTACCATTCTATGCCTCGTCGTTTGGTTGCTGTGATTGAAGGCAAAGGTGCCAGTACGGACTATTAGTTATCGAGTTAACTCGTTTTTTGTGTCATGGTCTTTATAATAATTCGCGGTTCTATGTAAACTTCATGCTAGTTATTGAAGAGTAGAAATGAAAGCCAAGTTTGTTGTTGTGGTCTACTTGCTCTGAGAAGTGTCTACTGGTGTTCTGCACTGGCTTGGAAGCAGCGCGGTGACGTTGGATTGCGCGTCAGTGATACAAGAGGCATGCGGTTTTTGGATCTATTATGATTTCGAGGACTGTACACTACACAACGCAGCGCGAGTTTTCTTTTCTTTCTGCCCCCCCCCCCTTCTTGCTCAAAAGGTTACCAAGGGTAGTAGGCGCGCGCGCCCGAGTGCTCTGTCAAGACAACGTGTCTCAGCACAAGTGTGACACAGTGCGGCATCTCTATGGCGCCAGCGGCGCTTTTGGCGCGCGGCGAGTGGCGAGCGCCAGCACCGGCGTGCGTATGTCACAATCATTGTAGAAAAAGTACCGTCAGGCATAGAAGGTAAGCCTCCGTTCTGTATCTGGCGCCGCCTCCGTGCGGTGGCGCGCGCCACGCGCGCCGCCGCCGGCGTGTCGTTGTAGCGGCAACGCGTCTCGCAAGCACGGCGGGTGTTCCATCGACAGCCGACAGATGACCGCGCGCGGCGCGCCGGAAGCACGCCATTGAATTGGCACTTACAGCCACATTTGCGCCACGCTCTCGACGGAGAACGCGCGGCGCGGGGGCTCGGTGCATATCTCGCTAAACATAGCACTGACGAGCACCGCGACACGCGCGCGCCGTTACAGCGCCAAATGGCACGCCGCGCGCGTGCTTTTTTTCTCGGCGCGTATCGCGCGGCACTGTGCTGTATGAGCGCAGCTCAGCGCGCGTCGAAAACAAAAAAAAAGCGCAGCGCATCTCGAGCTTGTTGACCGCGTCGCGGATCAGCCGCCCGCCGGCAATCGCTGCTGAGCGCCCGCCGTCACGCGCACCCACTGCGCGCCCCCGCGCTCGGAGCACGTGCTAGCCGCGTCGCTGCCGCCCCGTTTTTCGCGTCGCCACGCGCGCGCCCGCTGTCCAGCCGCGCTCAGCAGCCGCTGTCTGCCGCCGTCGTGCGTTAACCTTTTTTTTCGCGCTTCCGTGCCCTATTAGACAATGCTATTGCGCGCTAGTTCGCGTTCATTTCTGACCTGCCCCGCACGTAAAGCCCTGTCGTTCCTCGAATGTCCGCTCCCCCCCCCCCCCCCCC
>JASCIV010000060.1:0-56321 GCA_030374735.1 Gracilaria caudata
AGATATGCCAAGTCCAGTCCTGGATACCACGTCATCGTGCCACTCATAACTTCGTCATCCTTCACACTGATCCGACACGGAACTTATGAAAGCCATCCTCGAAACCGAGAGACCCCCAGGAGTTGCACTACAAAAATTACTACACTACAGAAGAAGCACCGGCGTTTTTGGGCCATAAAAGAAGAGGTCATCTTCGACAAGGACTGCCGCACAGTATCTGCAGCACTACTCTCTGATGATTGCAACGCGAAGTTGCATTAGCGCACACTGGTCTAGTTAGGTTATACTGGCGTTGTGGTTGGAACAATGGTTCCTACGGTTCAGTAGAGAAATTGCTTGATTCTTTAGTGTTGTGCACACACATCTCAGTTGCAAATTACGTGGCAGGGTTTCATAGCTCTTCACTTGTGTCTCTGTGTTTTAGAGCAGTAAGTATTAACCACGATGTCTACTGCAGGGCATGGACAGTTGAAGCAAAGCGTTCTAGACCGAAATGGAAAACCCGAAGGTATTGTTTAATCATCTGTTCCAGGACGAGTTCCCCACGCTGGGGGACGGTCTTTTGGTCCTGTCTCTGCAATTTGAAGAAGATGTCTCAGTCATTAGAAGACAAAGCGAACCTGTTTTGGCTAATGCAAATATCAGATGTGACGCTAATCTGTTTTCCGGACTTTATCTCGCCTTGTCTTGCACTGCGCACATAACTGGGGAGGAATTGAAGTACATGTGTTTGTCGAGGTGTGGTAGTTGTCAGGAGTGGTATAGTACGGATGCTTACATTGACTACACTAGGTGTACATTAATGAAAAGATGTTATGTCTGCCGCAATGACCGTCGAATTGAATTAGTTCCGAAGCTAGTGTACACGCGCATGACGGCCTCACCCACATTACGCATGACCTCATTGTTCTTCACCTTACACGCACTTAATATTGAGGCGAGTGAAGCCCTGCGGTATCCATTAGATGGCTTTCTCCTTCGCTGCCCAAGAGTGATATCGACAACACCAGCTCATCGTTACATTGTTAACAAATTGTTGGATATTGAAGGCTACAGTTATATTGTGAACCAAAAACCGAGTGACAAACGTAAGTCGTATGCTTTCATTTGCTCGCAGCATAGGAAAAAAGTTTCTGTTTCTACATCTGGCGATGTCAAAAGGTTGAGGGCGTCAAAAAAACAAGAAGAATGCGGGGGAAGTCTCTGTATTTCGCCAAATACAACTGGTGAATATCAGGTGCGTATTAGGCATGAATTATGCCATGAGAGACCAAAGAAGCACTCAGGAATCACCGAAAGCGTCCAAGGAGTGGTCCGAGAATGCATCGATAAGGGAATGACACCGTTCAAAATTACAGATTATGTGAGAGCTTCAATAGATAGTTCAGTAACATATCAAACTGTGTACAACAGTTGGAGTTCGATAATGGCCAAGATTATTCGTCGCGCAGACGACCCGAAATCATCGATGGAGCTCTATTTGCATGATTGTGAAAGGCTTGAAATCATTCACAAACAAAACAACCCGTATGGAGTCGGCATAATAACCCGGGTCGGAAAGAAAATCTGTGAGGAAAACGTTGTTATCGAAGCTCTTATCGACTCGACGTATAAGACAAACGCATCTAAAATTGAAGTGTTTGCAGTTATTGGATCTGTCTTGGGCGTTGGCTTTCCCATGGGTTACTTTTTAATGGAACCTCCTCCCGCTGGGTCCAACCCTGGACATAGGACTGCATCTTTGGAGAGGTTTCTTTCCGGCATGCACGCTAGTTTGCCTAGTTTTCGACCATTATTTTTTTCAGCGATAAGGACCAGGCGCAGCTTAATGCAATTCTATCGGTGTATAATATTCTACCGTCAATATGTCTGTGGCATATGAAGCGTGCGATCAAGCAGAAACTTGGAGGATGTCGGAGGTCTTATCCTAATGGTTGCAGCCTGGAGATGGAGAAAGAATTGTTGAATCTCATATCAAGACATTACCATTTGCATCCTTTTTTCTGCAACCTTGCGCTTGAAGCTATTCCATCCTTTTCATGGTTGGAGATGCTGGGTTGTATTCGAGAAAATTCGACTCACAGCGCTAGAGAAGGAATTGTGCAAGAGAAAGCGTGGCTGTTTTCGAAAGATCTTGAAAAGTATATGTATGAACAGTGGTATGCAGTGGACAAGTTTTGTTTGTGGGGGAGGCGCAACCCTGATTACATACCGATTGCCAAGACGACTATGTTGGTGGAAGCGCACTGGTCCGTACTGAAACGTTTGTATCTAACGCATTATAACAGGCCTCGTATTGATTTTCTTGTGTACATCTTGGATGTGAAATTCATCGCGAAGTTTGAGAGCGACTACAATCTCCTACGCAGCGGTAACTACATTCCGTGCTGGTGGCGTGCGTTTAAGAAGCTTTGGAGGGAGGCGGCAAGCAGAGATCTAGTTGGTACTTACGTTACGAGCCAATCGGAGTGGTTTTGTTCATGCCCAAGTTTTATGCTTAGTCGTTTCGCGTTTTGCAAACACCTCATCCACCAACGCCCAGTTCCACAGTACAGAGATGTTGTGCGTTTCCGACGACCCCCGTTTTTGAGACTGGTAAGAATTGAATCGGTTTTCGTTCCTCGCTTTGTTGAAGAATGTTTGCAAGCCCAAAGGCACCCAATCTACACCCCGAAACGTTTTATTCACGATGTCATCCTTAGAACTGGGGAAATTTGTAATGACGAACAGGCTTCGAATCCAAACTCTCAAAGGGAACGCGTCGCCAGATGTAGAGCAATTATTGAATGGATCGGTGGACATCTAGATAAGCTCGAATCATCTGAGGCCTTTCAACGACAAACAGAATATTTTTGTGACCGCGTACTGCGCCTTTCGCATCAAGAAGAGTACCGCGATCATGTGGAGAATCATTTACGATCTCGCTCAACTCCGAAGACCTGGAGTTCGACACACACTTTGTACTATCCGTAGATTTTTGCGAGTCACCTGAGCTTAGTAGTATATCAAGAACATGCGCCAGTGCATTAAACCGAAAATCATGTCCTACATACCTTACTGTCTTCCAACTCGATTTTGAGGTGCAAGTGGAGTGTGTCTGGCTGAAAAATGAGATCCCGGCAATATGATAACGACGCTGTCTCGTCGGTACACTGGCCAGAAGATTTCATAATGGGGTACCTCAGCTCGGCAAAATGTATCCATGGTGTTCAGGGAGCGTGGTGGCATGTAGGCTCTGCAACATCTCCATACGACTGAGCCACACGGAAAAAAGCTCCATGCACATGCAGAGACTTTGCAGACATCCGGGCGAAAAGAAAATACGGACTTTGACTGTGGTAGCCATGTGTGTGAAGGGTGGATTAGTAGTGGTGCTTTGCGGGCAGAAGATAGAAGCCGAGACCAGGACGGCAACGCTAAGATTGACACAACACGGGCGGAATGACCCGAAAGCCAAAGCATCGCGGTTGCGTCACGGAGTAGAAGCATGACCGTGCATTCGAAATCTCAAATGCAGAGAAGTGGGGACCGGCAGCGATGGAGGGCCAGCGCGAGGCCCCAGAGAAACCAACGCGTGTTTCGCATCGCGCCAATCTCACAGCCGGCGACGGCGGTGAGAAAGGGCGAAAACTCTGCAAGCGGGTGCAAACCAGGGAACGCATTGCTCCTAGACTGGGACAAACAAAGACAAAAATGTGAGCAAACTCAGGCGGGTTCTCGGTGGCGGTGACAGTGGAAGCGCCTCGCCCCGAATCGCCAAGCCGCACGGCGGCCGTGGTGAAGGAGAGGCGTGCTGCAAGTGGCGGTGACAGTGTAGGCGCGTTGTGCCGAATCGTGAAGTCGCACGGCGGCCGTGATGGCGGAGACGCGCGGTGGTTCTTGGGACGAAGACGCACTGCAGAGGAAAAAAACGAAGCGTCCGTTGTGGCGGACGCGCGGGAGGGCAGCGAGAGGCGCGACACCCTTGGTAACGAAGACGCGAAGCCGCGGGGAATGACGGAGCGGGCGTGACGACGGACGCGGGCGGAGATTGTGACGAAGGAGACGCCACGCCCAGCAGCAAGGAAGATGTGCTGCCAAAGGCACTTATTGGCGTACCATGGTGGCAGAGCAATGCAGCCGCGCGGATTGATAATAAAAGCGCGCCGCGACGCCAAATAACGCAGCGCATGTGGTGGAGAAAGAGTGCAGCCGTGCCAAACCATGCGGCGATCTTGGGGGCGGATGGGCGCAGCAGGCCGGAACTCCGCCGCAATCGTAGTGGTGCTGGTGCGCAGCAGCGCGAAACTGCGCGTCGATGGTGGTGAAGGCGTCGGGCGGAACGGGTTTGAGGTGGCGAGCGCATTCGTGATGGCGGAGGGGCGCAGCATTTCGGAATGCAAAACAGCTCGGCGATTGTGGCGGTTGGCGCGATAGGTGGCCGCGCAGAATGGGTTCGACCTGGCAAGCGCGGAAGCGCGGTTGAGGCGCGATGGGTGGCGCGGTGGTTGGCGCGATAGGGGGCGCGGTTGGGTTGATGGGTGGCTCGGTTTTGAACCAGGGCTTTGGCACAAGTGCCAACTTTGGAGTTCCAGGCTGCAGCATGCACGTGGCAAACGTCGTAGTACGTGTACAGCAAGAGTGACACACTTTGTTTCAGAACAGTGACACCGTCGTTCGCTGCACGCGCTCAATCAATGCCTTATTCAGTCGGGAGGATAAGGTCTAGTGATGATGACGATTCGATGGCGAAGAGGTTGTACGTGTACCAAAGTATCCGGACACGTACCTTCGCACGACCTGTTCGCCGTCGAATCACGTCGTGTGTGCGCGCTGAAGCGGCAGTATATTCGCTTGGCGCTTTTGACGAAGCGTCGCGAGCTGCACCACCGGCGGCGGCTTCGCCATTCAGCGCAGCAAATCAGACGCCGCCAGCGCACGCCTTTTCGGAGCGCTCACATGCTCATACCTCCGTAACTTTCCCGTCGCATGGCGTCACTCGCCACGATATCGATACGCCCACACCGTCCGGCAGCAAGCGGTCCTCCAGCGGGCCGCGCGCGCCGTGGTCGGTACCCCGGTAGCCTGCGTGGCGCCGGTGCGCGTGGCAGGCGCGCGGTCAGTCCATCTGCGACGGCAGGCGACACGACGCTTCGGCCCACCTGCAGTCGCGTCTCCGCCACGGCGTCGGAGCGCGCCTCTCTGCCCGCCACGCTGCACGCCAACGCGCGCGTTGCCGTTGTCATGCGCCGTGCAGGCGCACATCCGCGCACGCGTCTTGCCGCCATCGCCTCCTCTGGCGCCGGTCTCGCTGCTAATGTTATTCCACATCTCTCACAACTGGCGTCCTCCGATGCTCATTCGCCTTCCAGCTATCCATCCACACTGCCAGACTCGCCAGTCGGGGCGCGTTTCGCTGCTTCTCGTCCTCTACCCGTGACTTTGCGCAGCCCATGAAGCGCTTCTCCACTCGTCAACACGCTCGTGCCACCCACGCAAAACCCTTTGGTGCGTAAGCTTACCAACATGACTCACCCGTCCGTACCAATCGTATCCTATTGCTCTCGTGAGTCAGGCACACTTCTAACACACGTGATCTAGCCGCGATCGGGGCCCTCACGCAGTGTGTACAGACGCAGAGCGTGGCTCAGGCGCCTGTGCTGTAGGTCAGAACGCCAAACGTGTCTCAGACACAAGTGCAATAACCCTCCTTACCCTCCGCCGCGGACGTCTTGTGCCCATCAAATAACCGCCAACGCGGAAGCGCGTCGTAATGCTCCGCTCGAGATTCCGCTCCGGATCGAAAATGAGCTCCATCCACTCTTGAAGATACAGTAAATACCACCGTCACCTGTTCCATATTCCGCGAGTTTCAGCGGATGCACCTGTTGCCGGACCAGTACCTACACCCTTCACCGAGAGAATCTCGTCATCCCGGGCGTCACCTCGGCGCTGTTCCGAACCAAATTGCGTGTCAGAATTACTCCTGCCATCCGCTCCTCAGTGCCACTGTCAGGTGCCGAGCAAAGATAAACTTCATACCACTCGCTATCGAGAGCTCCCGACGCTCGTTCCGCAACATCTTCACCGCAGAAACTACCCCAGTCGGTCAGTGCCCCGGGGCGTTCGTAATGTGCACCAATGGCGCGAGGCCTCATGCGCCCACCGACACTAGCAGCGCGCAGAAACGAACAGGTCACGTACACGTGAGTGTACAGTCGGCTGCTCTTCCTTCGCGCCAATAGTACGTGCGACGCCAGAAATTTGGGTGCCACCGGGCATGAGTCTATAATACCCTGCACATACTACTATACGCCTCCCGCTGATGGAAACCACTGACAGCTGCAAGGGTTACCAGAGGAAGGAGATGGAACTACCTTTGTTCAAGGGCAAGGGTTAAGGGTTATAGCCCCTATCCTCAAACCGATTGTGCTTGCCGCCGTACCCATAGCGCTCTCTGTGATGTGAGTATGTGCAATACGGAGCACTGATCCGGGCCTCCGCGCACCATACTGCGAAGCGCAGACAATATGTGGTTCGTGATGAACGTCACGCCGCTCGCGCAACATGTCGTGACGCATTCTGTACTCGTAGCCTCATCGATGCCCCCCCAGTTACATCCCCTCCCTAAAATCCCCCATATAAAACCCCCATTCTCGCATTTGACTCTTCTCTGACCGAACTCGCTTCTACATGGCAGCTAGCTATACCTTGATCTTCTTTCCGGCTCGATTTTCATCACTAAGCGTTATTTCCCCATTTTCTCAAATCACGGCTTGTGTGCCGGCACCCCCGATTCTGCCTCACGTAGTCCTATAGTCGCCAAGTCCTATCTCACTCACTCGAGCATGTCTGCTCCTGGCTCATCATCAGCACCCTGTTCCAGAACTCAGGACCTCATGAGCATTTACAACCTGCTCAACCCAGACGGTCGGAATTCAGCTAATTCTTATTCTCCCTTGCCGTCCTCGTCGAGTACAAGTCCCTCCCACTCTATCCCAAACGAAGGTAATGGCCCATCAAAAGAGGAGCTACTTCGCCAGAAGCGCAAAATCCAGTCCGAGAAGAAACGTCAGTGGCGTCGCAACCTCACCCCGGAGCAGAAAGAACGGCGTCAGTTGTTGGATGCTCAACGAAAGCGTGAGCAACGCATGAACCAAACTCCCGAGCAACGAGCGGAGGCACGCAAGAAGGATGCTGCCCGCAAGGCGGCAAAACGTCGTATGATGAAGGAGCAAATGGAAAAAGAGAAACAAGCTGGCGGTGCATCTGGATCTCCCCCTAACCATTCGCCTCACTCTCCGAACTCGTTCAGCTCGAATTAAGACATCATTCAACAGATGATACATGGAAATTTGTTCGTCAGCAATTTTAGCCTGTTGTCTCTGAAGAGCTTGCGACTGAACCCTACTTTGTTCCGAAATTGCTCGTGTGCCTCGTATTTCCTCGTGTCAACCATTCAAGAAGAACAACGAATCCTTGAGGACTGAGAGCGTTGAAAGAAAGATATGTCGATAATCGTCTTGTATCTGTTCGCTTCGACCCTGGCATACTTTGCTGGTTCTCTGAGTCAACGGGCAACTACGGAGGCTCGACTGCATGCTGATCCACCCCCGCCTATTGTGCTCGCATTCTTTCTTACATGCCATTCATTAACTCTCCTTTGGCTCTCGACCGTGAACTGTTTTCCGGTTTCACATTCTCTTTCGCCAGTTACTGGCCTTTTGCAAGGAACAGAGATGCTTCAGCAATACGGTGCCAATGTCGAAGGGCAAAACGGAGGCGCCCCAAAAGTGTCGTCCGAATCTCATCGTGTTGGGCTCGAGATTATGGAATCAGATATCGTTTCGAGATACTCTCGTGGACTCTGGGAATGTGCGTTAAGAATCGTCTCCTCCAGAACGAGACTACTCGGTACGTCTTACCATAGCCATGCCGTGCAGTATGTCTGCTCAATCCTAGTCAGTACAACCGTGATGCCTTTGATAGGAACTTAGATACATGTTCGCATAATTTAGCTCCAGATTGGAAAACTATTGACTCCCGCTCTGTTACACGACTGAGTCTCAGTCACTGAGATTTCATCTTACTGTACTTCTCCGTGTCGCTCATTACGTGTATGGATTGAGAGTGTTAGCCCTTGATCCGCAAAATCACAGTTTGTATCTATTTCGCATGATGCGAAGCACATTCTCAGTGATTTAAGCAGTCCGCGCGCTGAGCTCGACTCATAAGACCTCTCACGTGTTGCTCACTCCATCAAACAAGCGCTCGATCAAGGACCTATTCCGCAAGCTCCGTAGCACGGTGGAACGCGTTGTTATACGTGATATGATTTGCGCAACTGCATTCTTTGACGATCGTTCAGAGAGTAAGAGAGCTGCTCCTTATCACCCAGGGATTTAGCACTCTATGTTCATCACAAAGACGCGGCGAGATGCTCTGAAAGATATGCTCAATGGCAAGAGAACAGAGTCTTAACCCTATTAACTAGAATACATGAAGTGAGCTAGCAACAAAGCCCTTACCTTAGTCCCGGCTGAAAGGAAACCCTCTCCTTTCGGCAACATTAGAAGCGCATCCGCAGATCTTGTCGAAAGCAATCTTGAGCTTGCCTGTTTCCCTGTTGAGGTACCAACATATCCCTGTTTAGGATCATGCTTTGTTGATAATTAAACAAGTCAGTTTGTTTCAGATGTTTCATGCAGTGTATAATCGCGATGTTCAGAGCTGGAATGACCTACCTTTAGAGTGACCCGATGATATTCCGGTCTCTGTTTGTCGAGCTTAATATCATGCGCAATGCGTACATCCACTTGTGGTCCATTCACACTCTCCTCACTCCATCCAGCAAGCTTGCGAGCTGCCACTGCCACTGCAAGATGGAAACAAACAAAGCAACTCACTGGGTTTCCGGGCAATGCCAGAAAACACCTATGTGCCGACGCAGTAGCGTACGTGAGTGGCTTTCCAGGCTTCATCAATACGCGTCCAAAATGGACTGTGGCAATCTTCTCCAACACGGGTTTGATGTAGTCTCGTCTTCCCATGGATACTCCACCAGTAGTAATGACGATGTGGCATTTCTTAATGGCCTCGCGAAGTGCTTCTGTAACGACTGACTCACTATCTGGCACTACACCGAGGTCAAGTGATGTGCAAAACGGAAGGGCTTCTTGGACTGAAGCGAGTATCATAGGTCGATTGGAGTCAATGATAGACCCGTAGGGCATTTTCTCTGGGAGGTTGTCTACGTCTACAATCTCATCACCACTTGAAAATACCCCAATTACTGGACGATCGTACACTTGAATGGAGGTTATGCAACAACTGGCAAGGATGCCAATCTCAGCCGCTCCAAGGTAGGTGCCTGCTGAGAGCACCAGTTCACCATCTGCCACATCACATCCAATCTCGCGTATGTCTTGCCCTTGTTCTAAATCTAACTGTCTTGTAAACGTGAGCTCACCTCCTTCACACAAACAGTGCTCTACCATGACGACAGCATCTGCTCCTTCAGGGATGGGTGCGCCTGTGGTAACGTAAGCTGCGTTGCCAGCGGTGATTCTTGTAGGAACATTTGATCCCGCATGGGAGGATGCTGTTACTCTAAGGGATGTAGCGAGTGGTAGCGTAACAGCATAGCCATCTTTGATAGAGGCACGAAACGGAGGCTGAGGGCGTGAGGCATGCACATCGACAGCCAGCCGGCGATGGAGGGCTTGAGTGGTTGGCACCGACGCAACTGGCAGAGCAGAAAGTGTGGCGGCGATCTTCTCAAGGGCCTGGTGCATTGGAATCAAAGGGTATGGTGAGCGTTCGGGAAGTGGCGCCATAGCTGTTTCACGGCGTGCAGATCACGACAATGGTACCCGAGTTGATGGCTAAAAAACGTCTGACGATGACAGAAAATCTTCAGTGCAAAACCTTGGGTGGCGTTTCTCACGCTGACGGCACGTTCTCATACGAGATGCAATGACTTGTCTGTTTTGATGGTATCCCTGCCCCGGGGGGGGGGAATGTTCACAGGACGATACACTTCCTGCAAAGGAATGAGATGCCCAACTCGACCAAGATGATTGGTAGTGGCTCGTCACGAAGGTAGGTTTCTGACTGTCTTTGTGGATCGCGGGAAGTTTCACAGATTCAGCTCTTGAATTTCGGTGTGGTCTGCGGAAATGCTCCTGAGCTTTGCGGTTTTAGCGCTGGCCCAGCCGGCATGGTTACGAAGGGCACCTTTGGCGGATAGTCAAGAGTCTACGAAGGGTAGATATCATGGGAGCGGAAGAACTGTGGCGCCCAATAGAAACCTGGCATGGGCTTTTTTAACTACACCAGCGTTTGGACGCAGTATGGACGCAGTACTACAGTATCGAAAAAAGGCGTGTACGTGATTAGGACGATAACGTCACACACGTGGCACTTCTTAAAAATATTTCTTAAATTTAGAAACTGTGCCAAACTCTCGCAAGTGGTGGCTCGGCAGAACCAGCGCAATGTGCGTTTGCTTGTTCATCATGATGCACAGCGCTCAACAAGCCCAAACATCATGATGATGAAGGCAGACCTTTGTATCTGGCCCGAACGAGACTTCGCTCCGCCCGCATCTCGCGTACGTTATCTTCCGTCAGGCTCGTCGATATCGTCGTCACCGACATCCTTCGCTCACCCCCGCCTTCCTCACAGCGCCTCCATCTGGCGAAGACGTGCGTCTCTTTCGCTGGCCTGCCTATGAGGCCCACAGCGACTGAGCCGTGCGGAGCCGCTGCCGCCCATTAAAGTGCCGCTCCTACCATGAGCAGTTCTCCCGTCGCAGAATGCCGCATATGTCGAGATGAATGCCCCCCTTTGCATCTCTCCTGCAGCTGCAATACACACGTGCATCCCAAATGTCTGCACCGCTGGCTTTCGTACCGCGCAGATGCCCAATTCCCGCTGCTCTCTCCAGCAGACAGCACCGCTTGCGAAGTGTGTAACCAGCCTTTTTTTGAAGATGCGTTGCAGATTGAGAACAAGTTGGCGGAATCGGGAGGATGCGGTGCTCGTGTGTCAGAATGGTTCGTGTCTGGTTGCAACTACCTCCTCACCGTGGAAGGGTGTCTACTGCTTTTTCTTTTTGTTCTCGCGGTTATGGGACATATCCTGTTTGTTATGGGAATGTATAAAGCAGCCGCAGACCCCACGGAGTACTCAATACAGCGTCTTGCGCTTGCGGTAGGAAACGCAGTTCTCACCCTGAGCTTGTTAGTACTCGTGCAACGAGTCGTCAGTCGATGGTTGAGGGAGAATGATTTTCTATTTGCTCTTGCGAACGCGGCCCTTGTTCCGGATGTAGAAGCAGCCGTTCCACCGTCACGGAATCATAGGCCATGTCGATTCGTGTACCAGGTTCTGCTGGGAAGCTTGCTATCTGTAGTTGCAGCTGCGGAGATTTTCTTTTTGGTCAGACAGCTTCCGTTTGCCGAACTACCATAGCGCACTATATTCGACTTTTGACCGTGTACCATAATATTTCGATACCGTTACTGTTTTTCTTCATACTCAGCAGGCGGACGGTCATTGCAAACTGCAAAACGAGACTTCACTCACTATGTCTCGTTTTTGTTCCACTCTTAAGATCAAAGTGTCCTTCTCTCTATAATGATACGAAGGGCCCAGTATTCAGAGAGCATACCGCTTTCGATTGTGGGTACTCTTTGTGGTCTGTTAGATTAGTGCTCAATAAACCAAAAATATAGAGGCCTGATTCCGAGAAAGTTACCCTTCGTAAATCTAGGACTTTGTTCTAACCCCTCCCCTACGACATCTTCCCCATCGAACTTTTTCTAATGTGCTTATTAACCAAAGCGGGACCACCTGGGCACCCGCTTGGCTTAAAACCCCGGTCACACGAATGTCTCCGTAGAAGCACTTTCCATGCGGTGGAAGAGTCAGGGAAACGGCGGTAGGATCTTCCTCTGATGATCGGTTCGTAGCCTGCTGCTTGCGTGCAGCTAGCCTGGAATCTTTTACTGTACCGACATACCACCCAAGTCCGCGACAGCGATCGGCAAGCTGACCAGCGGCTGGACCGAGTTTAACGACATCCCAGGTCACTTCGCAAAGATGTTTCTTCGTCTTCTTCTTTACCTACGCTGTGCTCAATTCCTAACACAGCACATAGCTATGTTACAAGTACGAGTAGTTTCCTTTCGTCAGAAAAGTTAGACTTTTTCATGGCGCTTCCAGTAATAACTCTCTAGAAAATCATTTACATGTATCCTTCAACACATTTACTGTTAATGTGTTAAAGGATGCAATGTGAAGATAGTTAACTCAGACTTCTGAGCTTCTTCTTCCGAGTCCTATCCCTCCCTCAATTTCGGCGATTGTCGCCAATGTCTTCCTCTAGTAGTGCGCCATTCTATCTCCCCTCCGCCCCCTAACCACAAGAATTTATGATGATAGAATGTTCTGGAAAACAATTCTTTGCAAAAGCTTCAGTGGAGATGCCTGATTTTCGAACACATAAGTGTTCACTCGATCTGGGGCTTTGGAAGCTCTCCACTTCGAG
This sequence comes from Gracilaria caudata, assembly GCA_030374735.1. Lineage (NCBI taxonomy): Eukaryota > Rhodophyta > Florideophyceae > Gracilariales > Gracilariaceae > Gracilaria > Gracilaria caudata. The sequence continues at coordinate 12,533 of JASCIV010000060.1, forward strand.
CTTCGTGTTCGTCGAAAACGTCGAAGAAAGGCAGACTGTAAAGAATAGCATCCAGAGTCATCACCGCTCTTAACACTCTCCCGGGCTAAAAGTAAATGGTTATATCTTTATCCCTGCCATAAATTCAACTGGATTGGTCAACATTTTTTTTGTTCCGGATCCGGATTGCCGGCAATTGTAGCAAGTGTTGCATTGAATATGAAGGCTTCTTCTGTCTATGATGCGAAACGTTCATATTCACTGCAACGCTTGATGCAGTGATGAACTTTTTGTCATTTTGAAATTCAATTGGAATTACTCTACTCGTTCCTGGGAAGACAGTCTCAGACCAGACTGAGCAAGTCAATCCACTGTTTCTTAACCGAAGAGGAAATACATGGACCCACATGAAAATAGCAGGAAGCGCTCCTTTTCTTTTAATTTTCTTTTAACGAAAAGCTGCTTTCATCACTGATGTTTACTCTGATGTCAACTCTCAGGTGGAGCTCTTTAATACGCTGTGCAGTCCTGTTGTACCTTGCACCAGTCATTACTAATGACTCAGTAGTTTTATTAAGTGTCCTTCGCAGAAGAAGAGAGAACATACTTTTGTTCGTTCGAAATGTAGCCCTCGTTACCCTACTACGCTATCCTCTGTCAGCTAGGACAGAACACACCGTTTTTGTTCGACTACAGTTGATTTGTGAACTCGCTGTCCTTTTTTAGGGGAGAAAACTATCTTTAGATTGTTTTCCTGGAGCCTCGGAATTAGGAGCTACAGACTATATTAAAGAAGAAAGAACTCGCTGTCTCCCAGCGTTGCGTCCTTCGCAATTTTTCTTGATTGTGTAAGTGAAAGTGGGCTTGCCACTTTAGACAGGCAGATGATTAAAATAGACCAAATCGTTCTCGTAGAGGCGGAAAGACGCGAAAACCAGGCCTGGTGAAAACGAAAAGTGATGCAACAATAATAGACCCTCTTACGAGAAGAAGTTTCGTCCACGACAGCCTAACACTAATACAGATATATTCAGGATATATTTAGAGCAATGTCTGTGCGCTGAGCATTGGAAAACTGTTCGTATCGTCAGTTGCTTGGCCCTTCGTAACGCTAGTTCGAGTTATGCATTGCGTAATGGAAAATTCTCCCACTTGAATCTCGTTAAAAGTTTGTGCGCGGAATAGTTCTGTTCAACATAAGGTATGACATAGTATTAATGCCAAATAATATCCAATTATTGATTTGGCCAGGTATGGCAAGAAATTATTGGCCTTTAGATTTACTGTCAGGTACAAGAAATCTGTTGAAGAAAAGTACAGCTGTTTCAGGGAGTTATAGTCGACAATTCTGAATGCAAGGCGACATTCTTTATCCCGGAAGAATGTCTGCTAGGAAATGAAGATATGCCCCATCATCGAATTCCCTTCAACGCCTTGCTTAGGTCGTGGCACATCTCATAAAGGCAAGGGGCTAAATTTCTATGCTATCCTCGTATTTGAGGTAGTTATGCAAATTACAAGGGTATTCGAGGCGGAATTCAACGATTAGGACAAGTCTGTGAGGGTACAGTAAAATTTAATGATACCTGTAACTTCACTGTATGACACCTCTGCCTCCACAGCAGTGCTCTGTTTCAAACAAAAGGTTTTCATAGACACCAGCTTTCAGCGGCACTATCGAGCCAAGTGTTTCGCCCATGCATCGCTCACTAATACCAGCTGTTTTTGCTTCAGAGCACATAACCGACCGTCTCAGAAAGTCCTCCCCGGCATCGAGCCTGGGAAATGTTACCATGGAGTCGGAAGAGGAGCAGCAACTCATTGAGAAGAACAGCCGTCACTACGCAGCGCTTCGCGCAGATCTCTCAGCGGCTCTCTCGGCCTTCGATCGCGCTCAGGATTGGGCGGTAAGTTTTAAGTACGACCTTCCTTTGCGCGCTCTTATCGTGGCTGTCCACAGCGCATGTGCGGTCGCCGTTTGCGGCAGTGACTGACCACTTTAATTTCGTTATGATTACGTTCTCAGGACCTTATTCACGACCTGCTGAGAGTCATCAGGATTCTCGGCAAACATGAGGGCCACACATTTCTTCCTGAGAAAGCTCTTCTTGCAAAACGTCTTGCACAATGTTTAACTTCCTTTCTTCCTTCAGGAGTACACCTGAAAGCGCTTGAGACCTATCAGACGGTTTTCAAGCGAATTGGACCAACTCTTCTTGCACGAGATCTGCCTCTGTATGCAGGGGGACTCTTTCCACTATTCTCTCATTGTTCAACTACTTTGAAAGCTCCCTTGTTGTCGCTTTACGAAACTTACTTTATACCTCTTGGACCCGCCCTCTGTCCCGTATTGGATGGATTCATTCTGGCCATACTACCGGGACTTGACGATGAAAGTTCTGAATTCTACGGCAGATCCTTTGCGCTTCTCGAAGAGATTGGCAACGCAGTGGTGAACAAGGGAATTTTTGCGAGAGCTCTGTGGAGAGCGCTTTTGGTATCCCCACCTACGCGCTTTGCGGCTGCCCATTACCTGCGTTCGAAACTTTCCGGGGGTGATATGGAACTGCGAGCCGAGATGGTGAGCGATATGACTCTTGTTGCGTACGCGATAACGGCTGCTCTTTCCGATGAAAATGCCTTGTCACAACGAAACGTCCTTGACCTACTCGTGGGGGAATTAGCTCTCAACTCCGCGTTCTTCGAATGCAAAGACGCAGAGGAGCAAAGTGCGGCTGTTTCTGTCATGGGGGGCGTCTTCGGTGCCTTGATAAAGCGCGACATGAGCCTCACAAAACGCGTACATTCATGGTTACTCGGTGGTCAGGATAGCAGAGCGGGTGAGATGTTTTGCTCAAAGTATTCCAAAGATCTTGTGTTACAGGCTCTGGACTTAGAGGTGGATACATCGCTCCGGCAACATGGAGGAAACGTGAAAGTACTCACAAAGCCATGTAGAATTGTTGGAGCTCTTCTCGACCGTGATGAAATTTCTGATTGTCTCGGTCACCACTTTGCCTTACGAATACTCCGGTTTGGAATGAAAGCCTTAGATTACGGAGCAGGTGATCATGATCACGATTTAAGAGGTTTGATTGCGGATTTACTGCAAGATATTGGGAGCGCCAGAGTCTTTAAAGAGTTAGAAAGAATGCTGACCACTGATCCGGAAAGACGACAAGAAGACTTTGAGTTGCTTACTTTTGCACTCTCTATGTTTCCCAATCAGAATGAAATAGTACGACGAGAGCACTTACCTGTGTTACTTCGAGAAGTTGTGAATTCGGTCAACGTTGAGTCCACTGACTTGAAAACTTTGGACAAAGCTGTAGTGTTCTGCAGTGGAGCTATTCTCGCAATTGGGAAATCAGGAAATAGGGATATGAGCAGCAACCTAGCATCGCACATCAAGAACACTATCGCTGCATTTGCGTCAGTCTTTGTAGCCTGGTTGGCTCACGCTGTGGAACAAGCCCCCGTTGAAGTCGGTCGAGCATATAGGGATGTATCCGTAGCTGATGAGTATGCTGCAGAAATGCGCATGTCGGCTGTCTACGAATCTCAAAAGGAGTTTGTCAGTTTAGCGAAGGGTGCATGTGCGTTTTTCGTGGCAGTAGCCTCATCAGGCTTTGCGGACAGTGAATCTATTCGTTTAGCACTTCAATCTACGGCCAAATGTGCGAGTTCCGCAGATGTCCGCATATCACTAGCAGGAGCGAAAGCGTTTGCTGAGATTGCGGGTTTCATGGACCGGGATGAGCTCTTTTCACCTGGAAGCAGAGAACAGGTTCTTCGCGTGATAAGAAGGTGTTGGCGACAAATGCACCCTTCTCTACAGACTGCTACCGCTCAAAGCGCTCAGGCATTCTTGAGCCTGCAACACAGATTTCCGGAAGAAGCAAAGGTTGCCATAGCAGATGGCATTCTTTCCAATGAGCTTTCTCGGCGTCTACGAAATCTAGAGCGTTTTGCCTGTTTGTGGCGCTTAGCAGTTGAGCATCGCTTGCTACCTCTTCCAGCCGACGATGGGTTGTTTTTGATGCTCGACGCGCTCACTGACGAAGATTGGGGCCCAAAAATGCTCGCGAGATCCTGGCTTTCTGACGCTTTGGAGGTAGATGCATCTTCCGTGCTCGATGCTCCATTGCGTCTGTTGCTAACACCGGAAGCTAGGAACGTGGATAGTTCTCATAAATTCAGAGACGTTTACGATGCTCCAAGAGCGCTATACGGTTTTCAGGTGCTGAGAGGTATTCTTGAGAGCTGCCCAACAATTATGAGTTCGACTCATGAAGGAGTGTACATATTTTCTTCATCACCACAAGTGTCGAAAAAGGATGGGAAACGTGGAAGGACAGGCATCCGAGCTCTAGCGTCGTGCGCTCCATCACCAAGAACAGTGCAGCTCTTGGCTCAGGTTTTCGCTGTCGAAGATTCCATGCGGGAAACGACTTCTAATGCTTCTGGTAGTGCCGGCCAGAAAATAGAGGAAGGAGCAGTTACTCTGTCATTTCTTCTACCAGCGGACACATACGTTACTGCGATAGGTATAACATGTCTCGGATATTTACGAGGTAGCATTTCTTCCGAATTCGATTCTATATCGAATGCAAAGGAACCACCGAATGTCAGGTCTCCCGATGATCTCGGAAATTCTTCCAGGACAGAAGACCTAGAATGGGTTTTGGCGGGCCTCGGCATCAAATCTTTCAGAGAACTTCATGCAGGAGTGTGCGCCGCTGCAGCGGAATGTCTAGCTACACTATTTACTGCCATACCAGTTCCAAGTCAGCTGAGTGCTACTATGTCGAATGCATTCGCAAGACCCGTGTTGAACCTAGTTCGCAAACATATTTCGAACCCAGACCCTGTCCTCGAGTTACACTTTATGGATGTCATGACCTTCTTGATTACAGCCGATGGTCCTTGTTTTCTTTCATCAATACAAGGAAAAGATGCTTTCACAAAGTCCGATACCGGTAGAATAAGGCTCTCGTTCTCAGAACCCCAACTTCAGGTGGGTGTTGCAAGACCATCTGAGACTTCTCCAGTTCCGGTTCCACCCGGAGCCATTGAGTCTCTCGAACACTTTGTACCATGGGTTTTGGACGGAGTGTTAAGGACCTGTCGGACAAATAAAGCTGATCACACAAGTGGATCTCAAGAAGTTTTGGGAGTGCGACGAAGATGGATTCGTTTCATCGAAACTGGGATGCGATATATTGGGGCTTCACTGCCAACGATAGCGGAAGGACTTTTTCTTATTCTGTGCGAATATTTAAAGGTTCAGAACGAGGTATCTGCAGACGAAAGATTTGCTTGCGATAGCGAGTTCTCAAGAGTAGATGAGACTTTAGTTTTGCTCGAAGGAATCGGAGTGGTGTCGTCAAATGTGCTCTGGTCCTTTGAGCATGCACTTTCCAGCGATGATTTGAATGATGATCTGTCAAAGTCCGAGCCTTTGGATTCTTCCGGAATGGGAGAACCTGTGCTGCGCCGTGAAGTTTACTCAGGTCAGCACGGAAGTGAGCAAGAACCACGTGACCGTACATTGGAAAACGGCTATTCGAACAGAGTAGCGTCAGAGCGTGCGTCAAATCCTATGGCCGCCACGACGTCCATGATAAGCGCCATGAATCCGTTGCGTATGATCAATGACTTTGTGAAAGATGTATTAAGTGGAAGTGGGTCAGATGGGGTTCTTAGACTGTATGATCCAAGGAGAGGCGCTGCACGCGTTTTGTTCTGTATTCTGCCGAGCCTTATTGAAAGTATAGCCGTTGTTTGGGGTCCTTCGAAAGAGGCACAGATTGTCGAGGGAACGCGATCAAAGCATCACGCTACTAATGAGGACACTTTGCCACCATCTCGGCTTTCTACAGAGCTACCTCGAGAACGGAGGCAGGCCCAACGCTCCGCTGTTCTTTCCTTGCTCGAACCAATATTTGAGCTTCGTTCAATGGACGTGATTGCGGCGGTCATTTCACTGTTCACTAGAGAACTCGATGTGGTTGGTCTTACTGAAGATTCCAAAGCGGATGACCCTGCTAGGATGGCAGTCCATATGCTACATGCTCTGGATTATGCAACACCGGATGTAGTGGTAAACGGAGTGAAATTAATCTACGAGAAAGCCGTGCACTGGGAGGCAGGAGCTGCAAATGCATCAGAAGGGCGGATTCAGCGAGCTATTCGGAAGAAAGCGATGACTACTATTAAGAAACTCATTGCCAACGGTTCCACGGAAAATGTTCCGGTTGAAGAATTGAAATCGATCGGACAGAATGCCCCAGCGGGTCAGGCATCTACTCTTCCTGGGGGTTCAACAGGTCTCGATCTGAATCTGGCTGGGTTCCCGTTAAACGGAAGCTTCGTTGGTCATAAGGAGTTGTTTCACTGGGGAGACTATTTCGCGCATTTCTCCTCGACATTAATCGAAACTGCGTGTCTTAACTTCCTCAATTGTTTCTTGGACACTTGCAGCGATGGGGACGATGTTCTCTCGGCGTGGCCCACGCTAAACAACATCCTCAAGGAATCCCTTGCGTCAGGACGTCGTAAGCGCAATATTCCAACGGTGATGCGTATCCTTGGTACGTATGTGTCGAGATATTCGACTCCTTTTCCAGATCGACGATACAAGACTGAAATCATGTCCAGAGCGAGTACAGCTATTGATTCGTGCGCGCAAATTGCGTCTGGAGCGGCCGATTTGTCCAAGGAAGAGCATCGTGACAAAGACGAGTTCAAGAGGAGGCTATCTGTTTTTGCACTTCGAACATTAGCCTCCAATGTCCCCGTTCTGATCGACTCTGCTTTCTTGGACGAGAGGCCTCAAGTTTTGACTTCCACTACATCAAGCCTTTCGCCTGCTGTCATGGTCCTGAGAAAAGCAGCTGCACGCGCTTTCGCGACGCGAAACGCAACAGAAAACCGTCGTAGATTGCGGAGTTCCCCCTCAGGAGCTATTATCTCTTCGGACCATATCGAAACTGAAGCATGTGTTGCGGCGACGGAGTTAATATTGAACATTGGCGGTCGAGATTGGGGTACTAAACATGTTCGTAGAGAGATGCTAGCCCTCCTGGAGGACCCAAATTTCTTCCACGGTAAGCATGGCCGTATTCTTGAAAACACGTCTGCGATCGTTCGTGAAGTAGTCGCCAGCGGTGGTGCAGCATATCTTTTCTCCTCCATTTGTAAGTCCGTATCAAATGGGACTCCTGGGCTCCCAAGCATTTTTGTTGGGAAGGATTCTGAGACTGCATTGAGAGCCAGGGCAATCAGGAGGCTTGCGTATTGCGTATTCGTCTCCGAACCAGACTTCTATTCTCCGCAACTACCGACTATCTTAGAAAGGATTCGCGATGCACTTCGAATGGGGGAACCCTTGTTAGTTGTGGAATGCATGATGTGTCTGCGTGCTTTATTGCTCAGGACTGGGCCTTCTTCTGTCTCTGCATTCAGAGCGTCCACCTTGTCCGAACTCTTTCGCATCGCATTGAGTCCTATGGAAGATCTTAATGCTACTCTTGCCGCTCTGAAATTCCTTGACCTTATCACATTGTTGTCCCCGCCCGACTACGGCTATGATACTTGCTTTTTCTTCGGAGAGAAGAATCTTTCCGTCATGGCCTCGAAAGGCTCATACAAGCCATTTGAACCGCTAGTTTCAAACATCGTTCCGCTCTGGAAGGAAGAGGGCATAGGTCTCGACAGAGTTTTCCAACCCCCTTTTCGTCTCCAACCTGGTTTTACAGTGTTTTGTGGACAAACGGCCATTGATGTAGATAACAACTTCTTGGGGCGATACGCAAGCGCACTCGCTATTAGAAATTCTTTGCCGAAGATGAAAGCTTCACCAGTTGAGACGTCAGCAATCTGTAGAGAATTCGAGTTGGAATTTCTCATGTAACTAACTGGCCACAATTGTCAATAAACCTAAACATAACTGTGTAATGAATCACTCGAAGCAAGGATAGTGCCTCGTTTTCGAATCATATTTACTATGCCGAGGACTCTGAGATGACTCCCTGGGGCCCATACTTCGCAATTTCGACTGCATTTTCCTTGTATCCGGTGAGCCTTCCAAAAGAGTTCTGAAAACCTAGGAACAAACCAAAAGTAGCTCCAATCACACCGGCCATATACATTGAAGGGCGCATGACTACTGGGCGTCCTGGAGGAGTGTCAGATTGCAGTATACATGCATTCCGAGACTGTTAGTAACACTGGTGTACGTAGAGTTCAGACTGAAAACCGAAACGAACCTGCTGCGTATCCAAACGGGAGCGACAAGAAGGTCGCAAGGGCAGCATTTTGCCAATCACTTGCCCGAAGGGATGACATTACCTTCCCGAAGGAGGGATCACTATCCACGACTGGGAAAGTTGGATCGTTGATGGGACGAGCCATGTCCGATCGGATTAACTAATAAAAAAATAGCAAGCAATGCCAACTGTGAAGTGATTAACTGCGGTAGAGTTTGTGTGGAATTTCTGCAGCGATGATAAATGGATTGAGAGGCAAAATAAAGATTCTCGTCGTAACAGTTAGGGGGGCTCGAAGGGTGATTCCGTTTGGCGGGAGCGGAGTTAGCTCGAAGTATCTGCGCTGACTAGAAAGTCGTCTTCATCGCAACTCAAAGCTCGCATCATAGGCAAATCGCAGATCATTGGGGGCTTGCTCGCGCTATTGTGAGGAAGCTCGACATCACAAGTGGACAACTGTAAAAGTATTGGCTCACCAAACAATGCAACGGCTTTTGACGTTCGATCCGCAGAGCAAGGGTAGTGGAACGCCAATCGTTCCTGTAACCGTGCTTCAAAGAGAAATCGCCATCCCCATCACAACGCTGCGCGTGTAAGTTTACGGCAGTTTCTCCCGCGCAAAGTATTTGCTTATCTATTCCCGTGATGGTTAGTAAAAGCGCCAAACGGAAGAGCGCTCCGCCAATTGATCCTAGAGGTCTCAGGCTTCCAGCAACTCACGACCTACTGCATGAAATAACAGACCTTGACAAAGCTGAAACTTTTGTGAAGCAAGACCTTGACTTTCTTCGCCCCTCTCAGAAGCGGCGTCAGCGCAAAAAAAATGTCACTCCTCAACATCCAGACTGGAGCAGATTGGAAGAGTCTCTCCCACAAGAAAGAACGCCACTGGTTCGAAGAGGTGCCGACGAAGACGGCAACTGGCATGATATGCCTGTAGCAGACCTCACTCCCGAACTTCAGCGCGATTTACGAGTTGTTGAAAATCGTCAATACCTGGACCCTAAACGCTTCTACAAGTCATCTGGTACTGGACGGAAGAAGGGTCAGCTTCCGTCACGAGTTCAAGTTGGTACCATTCTATCAGGAGCTCATGAGTTTTACTCTGGCCGATTGCTGAAGAAGGAAAGACGAGCCCGAATAATTGACCAGGTTCTCTCTAGCGAGAAAACTGTGCAGTACGCAACCAGCAGATTCCGTAAGTTGCAGAAGGAACGGACAAGCAACCGGCGCATCGTGGATCCAGCATTCAAGAAAAGAAGGCATAGGAAGCGGCGATAGGACACCAATTTAGTCTACTGTTGGGCAATCTAAGATCGATTTCGGTCTGTAAGAGACAATGCATACCTATTTCTGCGTTCGTTACCGTCGAAAACATCTGTTAAAGTATGGAAGCAAGTTAGATGAAGTAAAAACCGTGTTCGCGAGTGAGAAGCTTTAAAGTGGTGTGTGTGACATTTTCGTGTCCTTTGCGTTCTTGAGCATCTCAAGATTGTCGGGAAGCGGCCCAGCACCGATGTTTTGAACCACGCTGTACTGGTTTTCCTGCTCAACCGTCCCGTACGTGTACGTGCCACTTGGGCTGTGTAACGGTTCTCTCTCGTACGTGGGCGTACGCGGAGGTTCGGAAGGGATTAATAATTGGTGCTGATCCTCTTGCAAATTGAATCCGTACGTATCATCCTTGCTCTCTTGGGGATTCGCAGCGTTTGCTTTTTTAGCGGCTGCGGCAACTATGCGGTCCGCAACTGCCACTTGCCATTGAGTCATAGAGCCGAATATACCAAGGAGCAGTGTTGCTGACGCGTATCCAATTGCCCATATAGCCGGTATTTGAGAGCCTTCGGGAACCTCCGCTAGTAGCTTTGGACGGTGTCCCAGAAAGCGAGCTAGGGAAAAGACGGCTAAAGCGGCACCATCGAAAGAAGTGCCGAGGATGATCGCAGACTCCGGATAGCTTACCGAGAAGAGCCCGGAAAGCAACGCGGAAAGTATGACAATAGAGTACAAGACAATTAGCGCATTCGGACCCACTGCAGGTTCCAGTAGGAAGAGATGAACGACCAGTACTATTACTGCACCAAAACCCGCACAGAGTAGGAAAGTAGCGATTCGAAACAGAAGACGAAGCATAATGATACCTACAAGTGTCCCAGTGGCAGCGGAAACCACCATTGAAACTCCACCAAGGACGCGGGGATGGCTGGGTTTACGATCTTCAATAAAGGCGAATGCAAAAGCGATAATTGCTGTGGAAGAGGGGATGAATCCTAAGAGGAACACGGTCGGAGTTAATAGAACACGGCCGGCAAAAGTTACAATAACTCCCACGAAGAGAAGCAAGGCAACGATCCCATCCTGATGAGATGCCGCGTATTCATTGAAATTAGAGAAGAGAGTATCAGCCGAGCCTGATACAGAATCAACTACCGTCATCACGAATAGAAAAGTAGTAGCTGCGGGGAGTGGATTCGTTGGAAGACATGTATTTCTTCCTGAAGGCGCAACGCGAACAGCTTTGGCCTCATAAGCGAAGCGGCTCCCCGAAGAGACGAATATGGGATTCAAAGCAGCCAACCTTAACGACAATACAAGTGGACAACGAAAGAACCAAAATGGGGAGGATTTAATGATTTTTTAAGGTCGCAATCCTCTATATATGGACAGGATTTCGAATAACATTAACCTTGGATGGCTGCGTTACAAAGACATCGCGTAAGCATCACAAAATGGCATCGAAGTCCTTCCTAGCTCTGCTCGTTTATCTTCTCTTTGTCTCACACAAGCTTGTTCAAACATCAGCCTGTAGATTGTTCTCAGTAAAGTGAGAAAGTTACAATGGATAGCAAGACATGAAACGGAGCAGGCCATTGACAGATCGGCTTTATCTTGCTGACAAGAAAACAAGTTTGTCAGCAAGATAAAGCCAATCAACTCGGTTTCCAATTACCGATGGTTCGCTTCAGTTCTCAATGAAGTCGAGAAGATAAGGGGGCAGTACCTCTCGTGACACGCTTTCGGCAAAATGGACAAGGTGAAACATAGAACAACTCCGTCCTCATGTGACGCCCAGCAAATAGATGAGAGAGCTGTGCCTTCCATAAGGCTTTCGCCCTGCACAAGAAAAAACAGAGCAGCCGGAGCTAATTAGGCACCGCGGCTGCATTGTCCGATTCTATGGCCTCCTTTTCTAAGTAGCCGAAGCCTACCGGTAAGAACTCGTAGGCATGTGAACGCGTAATCGCATAACGGCGCTCGGCTTCTTGTGTCATTTTCAATTTCTCATCTGCGGAGATGTCGCGCACTTTTCGGGCTGGCGACCCGGTCCAAAGTTCTCCTTCCGGAATAGCCACGCCCTCTGCAACGCAAGTACCAGGTTCCAGAACGGAGTATCTGCCCACAACCGCGCCTTCCGCAACGGTGGAGCAATGACCAATGATATTGAGCCCTTCTATTCGACATCCCTTCAGAGTTACATTAGCACCGATCATGCAGTAGTCACCAACATATAGTTCCGGTTCGATAGTCAGACCTGTGGCGACGGCATCGGTTGGTGTCATAGTGCCCTCAACTGCACCTGCTGTGAGCACGGAGTTTTCGCCAATGACTGTGAGCGCACCAATATGTACGAGAGCCAGATCACCCCGTACTACCGCGCCGTACATGATGGCTGTCTTGTCGTTGACGACTACCGAACCGATCACGGAAGCAGAAGGTGCCACGAAAGCGTTTGGTTGAACGTAGGGCCTAATGGTATTGGCATCCAATGCCATTATCGAACGATGATTGGGACCATTGCCGGGAGGTGCTGGTTTGGTGCTCAAGTGACGGAGATGGCGCACCGCTCCTCGCAGGATGGCTCTCTGCATAGTAAATATCGGCGATGGGATGTCGGGCAATGTCTTCCGACAATCACGGGCGCAATACCCCGTTTCGAGACGGTGCGAGAAAGCGAGCCAGGAGTTACTTCAAGGTGTGATCGTGAGGCGAAAGTGTAGTAGAAGACGAACCAAGATTTGCTTTGCTTCAGTTTGCAATGGGATACCCAGGCTACTAAAAGCTCCTATGTTCTGAGGTTGGGGTCCAGGGCCTTGACTCCAAGCGTGACATTCAGATGCAAAGAAGGTCACGAACCAAGTGACATGTGCGCAGTGTGACCCAAATCTGACTGCATTTAACTGAATCGTTGACGCGCCACGCCGTTCCAATCCGCTCCCTTGTTCCCCATCACAGCGAAGAACGCCTCTTATCCACAATTTGCAAAACGACTGCTCTATCGCAATGCGTCGCTTCCTTCCTGGTAAAAAGTTGTCAGCAAACATTGTTTTCATTGGGAAGGCGGTTGTGGTCTGAGGCTCTCAGACCGCGACCCACATGAATCTAAGGTTGACAGGCATAGTTGCGATAATTTCAGCGTTACGCATCGATGTGTCAAGTTGGATTAACCCGCCGTGAACACCCGACACGTCGAACGGAAGGTCGTTTCTCAAGACCACAGCTTCCAGCTTTCCAAATCCGAATTACACGATGATGGGTGATGTATGTGAGTCTCACACATTGTGCAGGGTTTCATTCCAGACATTTTGGAAGCCACCCACAACATGCATTGGTACTACTGATCTCTGTCACAGAAGGCTCCGATCACATTGGATAGCAACCTAGTTTTGAAAGAAGTTCAAGAAATTCGGTTGGCTGGACGGTTGTCGTTCAGGCTTTCTAGAGCTGATAACTGTCTCTTGTTCACGAATACCAGGTTCAGGTTGAGTACCCGTATCAACTCCAGTTGAGCTGCTCCGATCCGCGCAACCTCAACTCAGTTTCGATGTCAGAAGTCAATCGCTCAGTGAAGAGCACTTTCGTAACCGGCTCCGCGTATCTCACATATATAGACTGAACCGAACATCGGCCTTCCATTCCTTTCGAGTGCCACAGCCCTTATCAGAGTGAACTTTCATCACTCTGCAATAATGTTTTTATCGCAACGCCGTCGGAGATACTTACGGAGCGTTGCATCAACAATGGTTTGTTACCGTACGCTTCTGTTCGTCCTCATCGTTCTCTCTGATATTTCATATGCGACCGCATGCACAGCGACGATATTTGGAAGGCTCTCCACTGCAGATGAGAGCACTTATACTGGAGGATCGGTGGACTGTGAGAGTTGCGATTTCCGTCTTGCCAAAGTGCCCGCGCGAGATCATCCCCCGAACGCGTCCAGACCAATATTTCTCATGCATGACGCATATCCTCATCTTGTCAGCCATGAGCGCGCCCCGACATGGCATCCATCGAATATACAGGGCTCTGCTTCGCAACTGCGAACCTGGGATATATCTCAACCTATAGGTCACATCCAGCAGGTCCCACACACTTTTGCTATGTTCGAAGGGGGAGCTGGATATGGAATACTAAACGAGCATGGCGTGTCAATGTCGGAAAGCACTTGCCCGGCAAGATTCGCCTCAAGTCCTCGCACGCAAGGAGGGCATGCATTGTTCGATATTGCCTCGCTTTCCCAAGTCGCGCTGGAACGAGCTACCACAGCGAGGGAGGCGATCAAGATCATGGGCGAACTTTCTGAACAACATGGTTTCTATGGAGGGTATTGGGACGATGAACGTGATATGTTCAACGAAGCCGGGGAGTCTTTAATGGTAGCCGATAGACGAGAATCCTGGGTGTTTCATATTACTCCTGACGATACGGGAAAGAGCTCCATTTGGGTGGCACAACGCGTTCCAGACACTGATATGACTGTTGTTGCCAATTCATTTATAATCCGAGCGATAGAACCCACAAGTGATGACTTCTTGTACTCTACGAATTTGTACGAAATCGCATTGCGCCATCGTCTTTGGATTCCTGGAACCAAACTTGATTTCTCAAAGACATTTAGTAAGCTAAGGTATCCGCCCCATAGTTCTTATTCCAACTTAAGAGTTTGGAGATTATATACCCTCGCAAATCCAGACCTTCTAGGAGTCCTTAATCCCTGTCCAAACGACTGGCTGGACGGATATCCGTTTTCCGTGACGCCAAAGATGAAGCTCACCCGAGAGGACCTGTTCCGCATGTACAAAGATCATTTCGAAGGCACTCAGTTCGATCTGACTACCAAGGAAGCTGGTGGTCCCTACGGTGATCCAAACAGATACGACACTGGACCAAATGGAAATATGTCCCTTGCTAGAGCTGCCAGTGGCGAGTTTGGGCGTGCAGTGTCCTTGTTTCGCACTAGTTACACAACCATTTCTCGTTCAAAACAAGATCTACCTCGGGAAGTTGGGTCCATGATGTACTACGCGCAACAGCAACCAAGCTCCAGCGTTTTTGTACCCCTATATATGTCTATTCGGTCGATTCCAGACACTTTCAGTCGTGGCTCGCTGTTCAGGTATGACAATGAATCGATGTTTTGGCCTGTTGCTTTGGTTTCTAATTGGGTGCACAAGTACTACAAGCACGCAGTGAACGATTTAAGGGCTTTGCAAAACGAAGTTGAGAGTTACAGAGTGGAAGATATTGATGTGAAAGCTGCAGGCCTGCTGCACAAGGGCCAAAAAGAGGACGCAGTTTCCCTCATGCACAACTTCAGCCATAATGTATCATTTATCTCGAACGCGCGATATACAGAGTTCTTCTGGAAACTGGTTGCGCGATTTCATGACGGGTATATAATGGGAGACGAAAACGCCTCAGAGATTAAGATGCGGTCGGTATTTTATCCTGAATGGTGGCTAAGGGGTGTTGGATACTTTTCAGCACGAGAAACCGGTGGTAGCTACGGAGCACGTTTTGAGCGTGAGTTGAAGGAGAGAGAGTTCTTGAACCCAAGACCACTGCCTTGGTCAGTCTTCGCATTCTTCTCTGGTGTTGTAGTTGGCTCATTCCTTTCTATGTGTTTTTTCGTGCTTGGCTGTTCGGCCCTGAAGAGCTCGAACAGAGTCGGTTATCGACGTATATAACAACGCACCAAGATCATATGCTATATGTGTCAAATCCTTTAACGCCGGCACCCATCCCATTCAAGACAACAGAAGGGGTTGCACCTTGTTGGAGACGTGAATGCCTTGGTAAAATGTAGAATATGAGCTGTAGCAATCTATCCAAGTACCAAGTTGGAGGCAAGCGCTCTTGCAACGTTTCCTGTAGGATATCATCTATGGAGATGCGCCGCACACCAACTGCGAAGAGTGTCAAACAGCATTACAGTGGAAAGATAGTACTTAGCCGCCGACGTAGTGAGACGCGAAGTAAAGTCCGGGTACTGCTCTCCTTCCATAGGTTATGGGCCTCACGCTACGACTTCGATCCACGCGCTCGTTCGCCCCCGTCCATCCCCTCATCTAGATCAACCTCCCTCCCGAAGCCCAAGCATCCTCCACCACGGCAAAGCGCAGCCCCCGCACAGTCCGACGAGAACGTCGAGACTTTCTCGAACTTACCAACGAACTATACCGAAACGCCCGCATCACCGCCACCGACAATCACACACCCGTAGACACGACGCAACATCAGCCCACCACCAATCATACACCACCGTCTCTCTCAACCAACTCATCACCCCACGATCAAATATACCCACCCACCATGACTGACACCGACAAAAGTCACAAGATAGCCCAACTCAACCCTCGCAACTATGCTAGATGGTACTTCTCTCTCGAAGTTTACGCCGCTATCATCAAGGCCATACCACATCTCGAGGGAGACCCTCCCGTCCCCGCAGAAGAACAAGCCGTCGAACAGTACTACGAGAAGAAGAACAAACTTCTTGCAGCCATACTTTCTAGCGTCCCCGACGACATCATGGATCTCATTCTTGTCCCCAAAGATCGCCTCACGCCGCACGCCCTCGTCCAAAAGATTATTGCTCACATCAACCAGTCCACCCAGGACGATCATGAATTTCTTAAGACCGAAGCAGAGAGCATAACCATCGGAACTGCTGACTCCATCGACGACTACTTACAGAAGCATCTCGACGTACGACGACAAATGATAGCCGCCAAATATCCTCGTATTGAGGACGAGAAGACGACAGTCGATTTCATTATATCAGGCCTCCGACGCAATCCATCCTACAGCACAGTCCTGGGAAACATTCTCGGAAACAAACCGAAAACAATCAAAGACTTCACGCGTCGTTACAAAGATATAAGCACTCTCTACGTCCCCACACCAGGAGCGGCCTCCTCCTCCAACTCTCCTACCACGGCATTCACCGGGGACTATGGACCTCGTGCACGCTCATACAACCGCCCCTACCCTCGTCCCTACAGTCGCGGTCGAGGCACTTATCGAGCTATACCACCTCATCAATTGTGCAAATTCCATACCTCCCTCGGCATCCCATGTCAACACACGGACAAAGAATGTCGCGATCCCCGCCACCCCAAAAACCATGTCGGTGCGACAGTGGCCAATATGGCGCACATCCCCATCTCGTATGCCCCATATCACTACCATTACCCGCCGCCGACCCCTCTACACGCTACCGCCCCCAATCCTCCACATCCCCAAGCACTTCCACCGCCGCCACCTCCGCCACAAGCGGAAACCCTGTCTGAGGCCGGCACTGAGGCCACGGGTACGTTCACTCTTGACAGCGGAGCCCATCCATCCCACATTCCCCATTCTACTCCGTCCATGACACCAATAACATCAAAGACACTAACACACACCGCTACCAATGCGAAGACACAGTGCACCCACCGTGGAATCATACGCATCCTCCCCAGGAAGAGTAAACAACACATCATTACACACGCAGTAGCCAATCCGGCAATCAAGCATCATCTCCTGTCAGTTCACGATCTCGCGAGTCGCTATGGTCTGGTCCTTTTCACACCAAACCACGGATATATACTCAACACTAGGATCAATCCCCCCGCCCTGATCACCAAAGCGAGATGGCGCAACAACCAATATCAATTCCGAGGCTCCCTAAACACCGGCACCACAGCACACACAGCACGCACCTTGCCGCGGAAATCCCGCCACGGTTCACGTAAACCTAAAGTACCTCACACCACCTCCAAACCAAAGTCCTGCTCCCCCCCGCGACTAGCCGCACGCTCACGCACCACACCACCACCAATCCCAGTCTCCAAACCTCGCCAAATCCGTCACACGTTGCGTTCCCTGCCCAAACTTCCCAACCTCACCCAAAAACGCATCTCCAACATCAGCACCCACATGCAAGACTGGCATTTACGCCTCAACCATGCCAGTCCTCACAAACTTTCACTCACCGCCAGAAATCGTCTCATTCCACGAATGCCCGCCACCCTACCCGCTGATACGAAGCTCACATGCAAGGCCTGTCAGCACGCACAGCTACAACCAGCACCACACAAGCGTACACAACACAATTATCCCCCTGGTGCGTATGTCAGTTCCGACACATGTGGCCCCGTTAAACCGACGTCCATACATGGAAACAATCATATATTGATCGTCATATGCGCCGCCACACGATTTGCCATCACCCACTTCATACGAGATCGCAAAGATATTCCTGCTCACATAGATCAGACGCTACGCCACATTAGAAGCCGTATGCATCACCCACTTCACACCTTCCGAAGCGACAACGCTAAGGAGTACACATCGGCAAGAATGCAAAAGATCTACGACACACATGGAGTCCAACACAAACTCCGTACACCCCACCAACCACAAGAAAACTCCATTGCAGAGCGTTTCAACAAAACCATCATGACCGCTGTACGAGCAACACTACATACCGCACAACTCGACGATAGGTATTGGGAGGACGCTGCACGAGACGCCGTATTCAAATACAATCTCTTGCACCACAGTGCAATTGGTACCTCTCCCTATGAACTCTGGCACGGAAAGAAACCGGAACTATCTCGCATTTACACTTTTGGCCAGCTTGGCACCATTCCAGTGTTCGCTCCGAAGAGCAAACTAGAATCAAGGGCGGATCCGGCACGCTACATGTATGCCACCTCACTTTCACACATAGTCATTCTCAATCTCCGCACAAACGCATACCAAGAGATAAGAACCACCGACTTCCGCCCCTATCACAAGCACAGCGATCCCTCCTCAACAACAGCCACAGCATTCTCAGCTCGTGCCTCAATGCAGCAACACATTCCAGAGCAAATACAACTACACACCCCACCCCCCGCCCATCTCCAACAAGCACGGCTCTACCCCGACGCCCCGAAATGGCAAACTGCGCATGACAAAGAACTACATAATATCGATGCACACGGCTGCATCGAATGGCAGCCGCCCGAGTTCAAGCCCCCCACGGAAAGCGTCATACCACTAATGATGCTCTATCGCTATAAACGCGACTCCAAAGCACCATAGTACAACGCAAAGCACGCTGCAATCTCCGCGGAGACCTTATGCTCCCCGGCCTCCATTACGATCCTGAACATATCACTACGTACACAGCCGACAGGTCCACCCAACGTACGTTATTGGCATTGCATGCGACACATCAGTACCCCGTAGAGCACTTCGACATTACATCTGCCTACCTGCACGAATCATATCAGCACACCAAACCCGTATACGTCACGCAAATGCCGCAATTCGACGGGACATTCACGCATCCAGGACGCTACGGACTACTGAAGGGCAATCTATATGGTTCTCCCCCAGCAGCGTATTACTACAACCATGGTCTCAAGCAATTCCTCTCCAAGCACGGGTTCTCCCCTACGGAAGCTGACCCATGTCTTTATGTCAAGCAACAAGATCACGACTTTACCCTGGTTAGCACCACCATAGATGACTTCTTAGTCCTTGCCAGTCAACAACATCTCATCAACGAACTTTACCAGAAGATGCTCACGAAATATCGTATCAAACGAATTGGTCGTCCCACGCGTTTCCTCAACTGGTCTATCCAGTATTCTCCAGATGGGAGCGTGCACATATCACAACCCGATGTAATAGCCTCCATCCTGGAACAAACAGGCCTCACACACTGCAACCCCAACAGCACCCCCTACGCCACTCTCACAACACTAGACCAACAGCCTGATTCCGCTCCGCTCTCCCCACCACAGGCCACACAATACCGACAAATACTCGGTGAAGTCAGGTACATCACGGACAGCACCCGTCCCGACATCATGTACGCCACGAACACTCTCGCCCAACACATGAGAACACCGCAGAAACACCACTGGCAAGCACTCAAGTCCCTCCTCCGATACCTCAAAGGAACAATTCACCACGGACTACTCTTCAAACCCTCCACCCGTCGTATACCTCCTCATCATTACCTCACAGCATACAGTGATGCAGACTACGCGAACTCCACCGACCGTAAGTCCGTCACCGGCAATATCCACTGTTACCAACAAACACCTGTCTCCTGGCAATCGAAGAAACAGAAAGTCGTCGCTCTTTCCACCACAGAGGCAGAATATATCGCGGCAACCGCCGCAACGCAACACACGCAATGGCTACGTCGACTTCTCCAAGCAGCTCTGCATCGAAAACTCGCACCCAGCCCCCACTATATAGACAACCGTTCGGCTATGCTCATCGCGCAAAACCAAGCACCCACGAAACGACGAAAATACATAGACGTTCGGCACCACTACCTCCAGCACCATATAGCCGACCACACCATTACGCTTCACAGGATTCCGACACATGAAATGCTCGCAGACATCATGACAAAACCGCTCAGTCGGGCACGGTTCTGCAAGCTCCGTCACTCGTTACTCGTTCGACCCCCTCCCGCACGTAAATGCAAAGCATCAACCGGGGACTGTCAAACAGCGGAAACGTAAGTTTTGATGCTTTGCATTTCCAAAAGTCAAACAGCATTACAGTGGAAAGATAGTACTTAGCCGCCGACGTAGTGAGACGCGAAGTAAAGTCCGGGTACTGCTCTCCTTCCATAAAGAGAAACAACGCATTCCATGATGCATCATGCATGATGGGGATCGGATCTCTGTTCTCGTGACTTGTGCGATCAAAGAAAGCACGTGTCAGCCGTGTGCGGCTCCCCTATTTGATCACAAGATGCGAATGAACGTCCAGCGGCCATCCATTCTTGTGAAGCACACTGCCATGTGCCACAACCGCAAGCATTGTCCTGTTGTTGGGCCACAACGCACTGCGGTGAACACAGTCAGGCCCTGAAGGCACTGGCAGTAGATAAATCAACGGTTCCGCCGTAACCGTTTCACCTCGTTCCTGTCAGGGCTGGCGCACGTCTCCTTGCCTACGACATACGAGCCTTCCCCCGAGCATCGGATCGTGTCCATCGCCGTCCGCTCTTACCATGTCAGATCGCCATCGCTTAACGACAAATCGCTGTCTTGGTCAGGTTTCCACAGCTCTAATCGCGCCGGATGGCGGACGTCCGAACATTGTCGCCAAAACGATAGCCACTTTATGGTATTTCTTGATTTTACCCGACGCTCAAGCCCGTTTCCACCGTCAGGTTTATCGCAAGCGATTGCCGTGGTACGCCCCAAGTAGAGTTTTCGGTCTGTTGCTTTCCGCTGCAAACATCGCTACCATTCCCCTATCATGGGCACTTCTTATCGCGGGGAAGCGGAACGCATCGAGAATCGCCTGCTTCAGTGTATTGCTAAACCCTCCAACTGTCACGCTTACGTGGCTTCTCGTGAAGGAGTTGTCTACCGCCACCGTTAAGAAAGCATACCGCCTGGGATGTTCCTCTGTTGATGTGGTAAAGAAGCCATTCAAATCGAAAAAACCCTCCGAATCTGAGAACCCTCCTGCCCCCGCCCAGGAAAACCCTTCAACAACCACGTCAACAAGTGCCCCGAAGAATGAGCCACCTGCACCAGAAACCGACTCTGGTGCGACGCAGAGTTAGAGAAGTTCGATCTATATCTTTCGCCTGCTATATGCATTCCATTCCCAGTTGCATCTGTCAGCTGTAAATAGAACATGTTACTTCCAGCTCCAACAGGGACCGTGCCTGCTTTGCGCTGCACGCGTTGTGCATTGTGAGGAACCTCTGTCACGCAGTTGTGCATGTAAATTGCTAGCCGTAAGAGGGTTACCTCGAATGTTTCAAAAGCTTGTCGTCATCTAGCGAAATATGCCAGTACCTACGCTAGTCATCCAAAGTCTCTAATAGGTTTCAGTTTCGGGATTGCCGTGTGTTCTTCCCCTATCCATCATGGATAGGCGAGGACTGATGTGCGTGCATATCATATCTGGCTTACCTTGTAATGCGTTTGCGAATTTTTGTTTCTGCTATATGGTTTCCTGCCTCAAACTTACGTGTGTTGCTAACGCATACCGATTGGTGAACGCGTTTCGTGTCTGGAGCTTCTGTTCCAAGCATCTTGATTCTGTTCCCAATCCTTGTCCACCAAATTCACACCACGCAAGGTAGAGCGCGCCCCACGCATGCAATGGTATGTTGAGATAGTTTCAGAAGTCCAAGAGGATGCTGAAAACGGATACTTACACCGTTTGTATGCGCAGACAGTTTTTGTCTTTATGCATTGACCACTTCACCCTACGAGGTGCTAAACTGAGGTTCGCTGTTCCTAAGATGAGGGCTGTGAGCAGCAAGCAAGAGAGCTCGCTGAAATCTTCGCCAGTCTTTCACGCGCGCTTACTAACTGTCATTGTGCCCGGTGGTAGAACAAATATCGGCCACGGGCTGTGGAACCCAACGAAGAAGTATGGGATATTTTCGCGTCGGGAAGTACATCATCAAGAAAAGGATAGGAGAAGGTGCATTCGCGGAAGTTCGACTTGCAGTTCATGAAGACTCTGGAGAGAAGTTTGCAGTTAAGATATTCGATAAGGCATGCTTTCCAAAGCCCGACTTTGAGAATGATATTCGGAAAGAAATTCGGATCATGACATACTTAAACCATCCGAACATAGTAAGTATGAAGAATGTACTGGTAACTTCAACGAAGATATATATTGTCATGGAACTTGTGACCGGGGGAGAACTGTACGACGAGATTGTGCGCAATACTCGTCTAAGTGAGACCACATCCAGACTATATTTTCAGCAAATAGTCGACGCTCTAGTATACTGCCATCGGCGTGGAGTTGTTCACAGAGATCTTAAACCGGAGAACTTGCTTCTAGATGACAAGGGAAATATTAAAATCACCGACTTTGGAATGTCATGGATGAAAGACGCGATTGACCATGAGACTCACTCAAAGCAATTGCTTAAGACTCAATGCGGTACACCAAAGTATATGGCCCCTGAGATTATTCTTAGAGCACCCGATGGATATGATGGTGAGAAGATTGATGCCTGGGAATGCGGCATCGTTTTGTTCGCTCTGCTCGCTGGTTATTTACCTTTTAGAGGGGACGATGATGTTTCTGTATTCCAGTCTGTTCTTAGGGGTGAAGTTGAGTTTCCTGAGCACTTCCCTCCCATGGTGTGTGATGTGATCTCCAGGCTACTTCAAAAAGACCCAACTCAGCGCTCTAGCCTGTACGAGATAAGGACTCATCCGTGGTTTCTCATAGACTACAAAGGAAGTCAACTGAAGGAGAAAGAAGACGCGTGGATGGATTCGACCCCCACCAGGAATCAATATTCTCCCGATGAACTCTCTTGTTCTCAGTCAAACACGGATGCAGCGAGCACTGATGATGTTGGAAGGCTAACTGCTGCTACACGAAGGCAGTTAAGCATGCGATCCAA
This sequence comes from Gracilaria caudata, assembly GCA_030374735.1. NCBI lineage: Eukaryota > Rhodophyta > Florideophyceae > Gracilariales > Gracilariaceae > Gracilaria > Gracilaria caudata. The sequence goes on from JASCIV010000060.1 coordinate 35,453, forward strand.
TCTACAGTTGCCCGTCAATCAGAGACCGCAGTTCAAAGAAACCCAGAGAAAGTCTAAAGCCAATCTTCGCGTGGTACAGCATGGCAAAGCTTCAACCAGAACGAGAAAGTCGCACATTGGCGTTCAATTGAATCGAAAGCTCAAAGATGGGACTCTTCAGCTTCAAGAAGACCAAATGGGAGAAGAGAAAGTAATCCTTCGACTTAAACCGAAGAACAGACCAAAGCCAAATTTGTCCCTTGCTGGACTGTCTGCTTTTGACAACGATGACGCTGAACTACAAGAGGTTGTATGTCATCCAGGCGAAAACGTTTTCAGCCCGCGAGGACAAGAAAACCATCATGATGAGCATGTTCAGGACAGCAGATCACCATCATCTAAAACGAATGTCCCTCGGTCTAGGCTCAGGGCCTTCTCGCTGAAGACTCTCCGTCTGAAGGATGATGATAATGAAAGCGATAACCCGGTTTCATTTCGCGGTCTTCTAAAGAGCCCTTTTGGAGCCATGGTCCGATCTTTGAGAAACAGTGCATCTCAAGAACCAGCTGCATCCAGTTCAGAACGGCCCGATGAACTGGAACCCTTGTCGCTCAGTAAAGTGTTTGGTACGCTCTTCTCCGACTCTCCAACATCCATCATATCACCAAAAACGCCAATCCAGCGACGAAAGTCGCGAATAACGAAGATTAAGCAATCCTCCGAGCGCCCTATTCCGTCTTTGGCAGCAAAAACCCCAAACGACTCAAATGAAGAATTTGCCCCTGGACCGCTGGAACTTTCCGAAGACTTGCCTGCCCCTCCGTCATCAAGCTTTCGAAAATTGACTGCTTTTCTAAGCAAGAAGGGAAAGTGAAGTTGGGTCTCAATCATTTAGTTTGTACGATTGCCAACCTATCTATCCCACGGCTTCGAAGAAGGTACCGAAAAGCAAAGCTCTCTCAGCTCATAAACCAAGTCAGCTAGGAAACCTTGGGGATGCCATTGATACATTTCGTTCCCGTCCATGTTCTATATAAAGATCCTTTCTATCGACCTGAGCCTGTTCCATATCTCAAAATAGCCTTCACGAGCCTACAATATAGGCCAAGTCTTGGCCGCCGAGAGGGTTTACAATGTTAGATTTTACCAGTTTCACCCTGATGTTTTCGAACAAACAGAGTAATTCCTTGCTATGCTGACGAGAATTGTCATATAAAAGAGATTAAGGGACTGAAGGATTTGAAAGAGTATACTACGAGATCTCTTGAATGAGCCGCTGCTTGCAAACAGACCTTTCGGTCATATTCATCTTGTAGCAGCTTCATCAGTCTTGTGTTTTGCCGGTGGCATCATGCCATACAACCAGTGGAGATGGCCTTCCATTCTCGTTCTACTTTCTTCGACAGCAGCCTCATTGACGTCTTTGCCGACGCCGCTCATTTCATTGTCTATCCAGTCCATTATTTCGCCGTCAGGAACCGAGAATTTTCTCGCAAACCAGTGAGGAGATGTACGGAGCCATTTCCAAACAGAATAAGTGCCATCTGGTTCCCGAACTTGGTCAATTGTGTAAGGATGTTGTCCAGAATTCTTCCCATTTATACTCCAGTACACTGTTCGTAGAGAGTGGGGAACAATGGTCTTGTTAAAATCCGGATGGTTCCAGAACAGAGATACGTAGAAATGCTCAGAAGCGTCTTGTGAGAAAGCCATTGATAATAACATCTTCCGTGCATACGAGCTTGAAATCATGAACTTGCAAGCTTCGCGGGTTAGGATGAGCCAACCTTCACCTTTCACGAATTTGTAGTTGATCTTTGAAAACAACGGCGTGGTTTGGTCGAGAATCACAAGCTTTGAGTCTTCTGGTTTTTGAGACATGCCCAAGGCCGTATCGACCGCAATTCTTTCAAAACGATATTGCATTGTTTGAGCCCACTGGTCCTTTGGCGAGACGATGAAAAAGTTTGAACGCTTATCACGCACATGAGGCATGGCTAGGATTTTTCGCGGTACATCTGGTGCAACAAGAGGATAGTCGGAACCAGAAAGGTTGATAAAGTAATCCCAATGCCCCATGTTCAGAAGATGGGATATTGCAGCCATGTTGTTCAATACCATTGTGATCCCGCGGTATGTGACGGGTTCACGAGGCATTATAAAGACATTAGAGTAGCGCGGGTCCTTCTTTATATCAGAGGAGATTGATACTACGCGATGGGCGGGGATTTTCTTGTCAAAATGCAGTGCATAAAAGTTTCCTGGGTGGTGAATTCTGGCTAGCAGTCGAGGAATAAGCGGTAGAGAAGACACGGAGACTTGTACAAAGAAGGCAATTGTTGCTTCTTCTGTTGCGTCTGGCAGGCGTGTAACATTTTCCAAAGTCCAATGTTGGTGATGGATGTGCGGAGGAAGGTTGTTACCAGATACGGGTAGATGATTAGATTTGCCTATATAAGAAAAGGTAGGAACACTGGCCTTCAAGAATGTTGGGAAGAAGAAGAAGACTTGGATAAGCAAACTCTGTAAGATAAGTGTGCGCCGCATTGGTTAAAGAAAATAAGTTGCTGCAATACAACAGCTGAACTTGTTGCCCGTGCCGATAAGATGAATAACTCAGAACGTGACTGATTGCCTTCCAGCGCCTGTCGTGTCTTGGCTGTTCTGCGGATGTTTTGCGTATTGGAGAACAACCATATGCCGCAAGGAACTTCTGTACAAAGGTTTAAGGACTCATGGCGTGAATCGTCTGAGCGAAATACGTACAGTCCCAAGGAGATCACCCTGTGGGACAAGAACTAGAAGGGGCAGATGACCAAGACATGGGGCAAAGAGTGTTGCATGCTGCTGGGACAGACTAACGTCAAACGTTATTGCGGTGGTACGTGGCCGCATGCTGTGTGCAGAAGTGGAACAAAAGTCAAAGAGGCTTGGCAAAGTGGAGTCGGTCGCATTTGGTTTCGGCCAGCATAGAAGCTTTTGCAAGGTGGCGGGTCGGAAGGTATTTAGTATCGGAGTGCTGGAGGTATTGGACACAGCTGGAAACTGCTGCTAACAATAATTTTGTGCGGTGGGGTTGTGCCTGGTTTTCCAGCGGAACGTAATCACCAGCAGCAGCATCTATTCTGCCTCTCTAGTTGGTCAAACGTAGTCATGCACCGTTGCAATGTGAACTTGACGTTGTACAGGGCTGCGTACGAATGGAGCAAAAGCTCGAAACTGCCTCTGCTGTGGAACTCGCATTCGCACTCCGATCCTTAATCGGCATCAAAAGGACTAACGGCTGCAATTATAATCCAGAGTTACTTGGATGGCAGGCAATACCCTTGTACTTGACCTACCTGGATCGAGCCTCCCCAGCTCTGTTCGGAAGAAGTCATTGTACAGGAAATTGCTCCAAAATGGTTTCTTCTCGGCAATGCTGACATCGGGAGGCACTACCTGTCCTGCGGCAGTATAGTTTTGGCCTCCCGATATCAGCCGTATTGAAAAAGTTAGAATCGTCCCCGTGTGATACATATCTAGGTAGTTGAACCACTTCGCCGCACAGCATTGCAGCGAAAGCACACAAGTCTCGCCACTATGTATGCTCTCGCCGGTCATAGATGCATTCTTCTGAGTGCCAAAGTCGGCGAAAGTGGGAACGCAAGCAGATGAAATTTAGGGTTCGTTGTTGGATTGCCAGTGGCAGTTGTAGAACGCTGATTGCCACCTTTCATTTTGAAAGGTGTACTGTATGATACAAGGGTAGCGTTCGCTAGCGTTCTTGCCTTGTACGACGAACCTGTGTAGCAGCAGCTCGGGCTGGCTTCTCACCTGCATCTTAAAGTGCGCGAGGCAGATGCTTCGTTCTGTACACATACTACGAAGGGTACGAAGGTATTTGTCAATCCAAACTCCCGGGAATATAAGCGCAACCCTCTTACTCGCAAAATCATTTCTCTAACGGCGCGTACCACAAAGTAGACGTTCGAGCAAACCGCGTCTTGCCTGTGAGTTCATCGCTCAACAGCGTTGATTGTTCACATCCGCGATAAGTTGCTTCGATATCGCCGAACTGCCTGGTGACGGTGCCATTGGGACACCCCTGCAGCCTCTTTTCTCAACCCCACACGCACCTCAGTTGTTCCACATCTCTAACCTACATGGATCCCAAGCCAAGACTGCGTCCAGCGTCTATAATACCCTGTTTGGTATTGATATCTGCGGCCTCTTATCTCGTGCTAGGCTGCAAGGCGGTACCGCTGGAACATGTTGCTTTCGTGATTCTCACCTCTTTGTACGCCACAATCGCCAACTTCTACATACGACGTACATATAATTCCTCACCACTTGCACCTCTTTGCTCGCGTTCCCTTACTCCGATGCGTAACTCAGTGCGATTACTCTTTCCGTTTACATTTGTTTTCTCACTAAGCGTACCGACATTGTTGCTCATCACAGCAGGAAATTCTCCCATCAATGGCATACAGACGCGACTCTACCCAATCCTTGCCCCACACTTGTTTCTCATGACCTGTCAAATCCTAGTCGAGACGGTGGGCTTCATCTTTTCCACCATATTCACGCTCTATGTGCGTTTCATAACTACTGTTGCATTTGTAGTTTACCGCATACCAGTCATTCTTGAATGGTACCGTCAGGCTGAACAGTATGCTCGCTCAGAGGAAGCTGCGCTGCTACCACCTGCAGCCCTTCCACTGACGCAAGCGGCGGCCATCCTCAACATCGTATATTGGTTGTTTTCCTTGCTTTGCTTTCTCTTGTTGTACTGCCTCCCAGCGATCCTCAGAAACCCACAAACCGTAATCACAACCAGAAAGCCCGAGTAGATCTCTGGAGCTCTGGCAGAACATCAAAGCTGGTAATCCGAGGCCATGTGCACTAGAACGCTTCTCCTATATGAGTTGAGCCACGTATAAACAGGCAGCACATGAGATACTGTGAGGTATCGCCTGCAGCACACATGACGGAGTTGGTTTTGACACATCCAGTCTTTGCCCAACAGCTACGCGTACATATCGTCAATAAGGCTTTCATAGTTTTTCACTACGATCTTCCTCTTAACCTTCATGGTGGGAGTGAGTTCTCCACCGTCAACGGTGAAGTCTTTCGAAAGCAATCTGAACTTTCGAACCTTTGCAGCATTACTTATGGCGTGTGTGTTGGCTCGTTCAATGCCCTCGTTGACATACTTCAACCAAGCTGGATCATTCACCGCATCAGCCGCCGTCTTCACACTAGGATTCACCTTCAAAGCGGGTCCAATCAAATTCCCCTCCTCATCCATGTACGGAACGAGCAAACAAGAGATGAACTTCTTCTTGTCGCCAATGGCAAACGCACGAGATATGGCATTCAGCTCTTCCCTGATAGAGCCCTCGGTCAGAGCAGGCGCAACATTTTCGCCACCGGCAGTCACGAGAAGTTCTTTCACTCGACCTGTGATAGAGACAAAACCTTCCTCATCAATGCGCCCAAGGTCACCAGAATGAATAAAACCATCTTCATCTATTGTTTTCGATGTTTCTTCAGCGTTTTCCAAGTAACCTACAAAAACATTCCGCCCACGGAAACAAAGCTCTCCCTCTCCTGTCTCATCCTGATTGATAGCCTTGACTTCGCCGCCAGGCATCACTTTTCCGGAGGTACCAGCCTTATATCCATCAATATTCGCAGTTAACGGACCAGTTCCCTCACTCATTCCGTAAATGTCATGGATACGAATATCCAAGCTCTTGAAATACGCCTCAGTAGTCTTTTGTAACGGAGCGGCAGCGTTGAAGAGGAGTCTACAGCGATCGAGACCAAGGGCTTTTTTCACGTTATCAAACACGAGCAGTCGAGCCAATTTGTATCCCCATGGCATGAGTTCATCGCCCGCATCGCGAGCACTGGATGCAGCGGTTCCAATCGATTTGGCCCAGGAAGAAATGGCTCGCTTGATCGGCCCATTTTCAGCTCCGATCTGCAAAAGCTTCTCCTGAATCTTCTCGTACACGCGGGGAACCGCCAGGAACAGGGTGGGTCGAACTTTCCTCAGCGTCTTAACCAAAGAACCTTTCAAGGCATCTGGCTCTCCGAACGTGACCTTGATACCCACTAGAATGGATCCAGCTATGTCAACCATATTGGCGGCGATGTGTGAGCACGGTAAGAATGATACGAGGTGATCATCTTGGTTGATGTTGACAAGTTTTCCAGTGACACGTGCGGTGAACACGATGTTATCATGCGAGATCATGACAGCCTTTGGTGGTCCCGTGGTGCCACTTGTGTAAATAAGCTTGCAAACATTCTCCGGGCTTTGTGTGCTGCCAACGACATCCAGATCGGCGTCCGACACGCCATCTGAAAGCGCGAGAAACTGGTCCCAGCTTTGCACCAAGTGGGCATGTTCGGAATACTTGGTGAGATCAGCATTACCCCAAATAACGACGGCCTTGAGTTCGGGGCACTGATCGACGACGGACAAAACCTTTTCCAACGCGGGTTCGTCGTCCACAAAGATGACGCGACTGCGACTGTGGTTGATGATATACGCCACAATCTGCGCCTTGTTGGTGGTATAAATTCCGGCAGGCAAACAACCTGCTATTGTGGCGCCCACGTCGGCGGCAAACCATTGCAGTGAGTTGAAGCCAAGAATGCTGACGCCTTCAAACGGCTTGAGCTGCAGATGAAGGAGCGCCTTTGCCACCTTCCTGGCTATATCATAAAACTGTGCCAGCGTGTAGGAAGTGCCATCAGGTAAGAAGAACTGCTCGACATGACCACGCTCGCGTACGGCATCGGCGATGGCGTCCGGGAACGTTTGGCGAGGAAAGCCCACATCATTGCCGATAATGGGGCGCTTCTCAGTAACTTCGGTGACCCAGGTGACAGCCGGCATGATTGCGGGAGAGCGGGTACCGACGGAAGTACAGAAACGATGGGAAACAACAGCTGCGGGGAGAAGAAGGCCCAATCTGTTTATAAGGGGACAAAGAAGGTGCCATAACGGATCAGGCTCTGAGCGATTAGCGATCTCGCACGCAGCCGATGTCGTTATGGCGGGCTAGCGCACATTGCTGGGCTGGTAAAATTAGCTGGACGGCGAACGTGTGCACGTGGAGCACGTTGAAAAGAGTGGAGGGCTATGCAGTATCACCTTCCGCACCGTCAGCATTACAGCGTCTGTCGCGCGAACGCGGAACGACGCGTGACGCGCAAGCGCACCGACGACAAAATAGAAAATTCCCGAAACTGTTGCGCGAATAGAAAGGCGATTGCTTTCTTTTTTTATCCTCACCCACAGTTAGTTTTTGCGGCTTTTTGGGCTGGCTGTTGATATGTGTTTTTATTAGCGCTGCGCTGCGCTAATAAAAAAAAAACAGCACTACGAAGGTTATTTTGGCGAAGGCGTTTTTGGACCGCGGCGCGCCGCACACTGCTTGACGCGGCGCCGATAGAAAAGATGGACAGCTCATCGTCCAAAATGATACATTGTTTCGTTCCATCGTCGCCCTGCGCTCCCCCCCCCTTCTCGACACACTTCGCTCTCACAGCTTCCATCCCAGTAGAGACAAAGCGCAGCAGCCCCACCGTTACTCACCCTCACAGCGACAGACAGAAAAAAAAAAAAAAGGTTGTGCGGTACAACTACTGGACAGCGCCAACAAAACGGAAGAAAAGAACGTAACAAGACAGCAAAACGTGCCGAGCTTACGTCTGCCCCAGAGCGAATTGTTGCGTTCGAAGTCTCCAAATCAACAGCGCCATCAGAGTTCCCACGTAGATCACCGTGAAAGAAACAATGCGAAACATGCCTTTCTTCGCGCGCGTCAACATACCAAACAAAAGCAGCACGGCGAAAGTGCTCAACGCGTACACATGCTGTCGTATCGAGCCATGGTCCGCCACCCGCGCCAACCTCGCCACCTGCTCCGTTACCGTCGAGCGCTGCGCACACAGAAACGTGGCTCGAAACGTCGCACAAGACATTAATAAGCCGTACACATAGCTGCATTTGACCCAAAAGCCCTGGATCGATACCAACGTCATGCTGTATGCCAGTAAAGTCATGGAGCTCATCCTCCGTCTGCGCATCGCCCCACGCACTTGACTCCAGTCAGACAGCGCGTCTGCTTCGGAGCTGGCGTACATACTTGGCAGCGGGCATTTGGTATGCCATACTCGCCGCTCCAGTCGACTTCCGCACGTAATCACAAACACGCCCAACACGAAGCCCAGAATGGTGTCGGACGGATAGTGTGCACCAACGTTGATTCGAGCAAACGCGGTGAGTGAGGCCACACCAAGAATGGCCAACCACAAGTTGAGACGATTCATCGGTTGAACGAGTAATCCTTCAAGCTGCAACGATTGCGCGATGAGCCACGAAAATACGACGGCACATACGACGGCTCGCGATGGAAACGATGAGGTACGGTCCTGACGAATGGGCAAGGCGCGACCTACCATCCATGGACGAGGTCGATAGATGAACTTCTTGGGCACTTGACTGATAATGCCCAACACTAGCAGCACGGATGAACACAATCCGGCGGCGATGTCGTAGCCAAGGGCGTAGAGGGTGGGAGGGGCGACGAGAGAAACCTCGATGGATGTGAAGAAAGTAAGACCCATGCTGAACAGGTGCACGATGCCATCGGTTCGTCGCTGACAGATTGCGACCAATCGATCGTCGAAGGCGGAAAAAACTCGCTCGAGAAGAGAGGGAAAGGGGAGTTGGAAACGAGTGCGTGGAGGTAACATGAAACGAGGGGAGGACGGAGTTGACGATGGGGAGGAGATGGTGTTACACTTGGAGGAGGAGGGAGGCTGTGATGAAGGCGGCGGCTGTGCTTTGGCTGTTGCGTCCATGCCTCATCAGGATGCGTGATTTTGAGGTTGGTCGTTTATGACGGCGGCCTGCGAGAGAAGGGAGGGAAAGGGCGGACGCAGCGCGCGCGCGGGGAAGGGGGGGGGGGAAGTAAAGCTTCGAGAGAGGCGGCGGCGCGCGTGCGAAGAGGGAGGCGGGCGAAACACACGACGCGACGAGCAGCGAGTGCGCGACACGCCACGCGCGTGGAGCTGTGCGTGAGCGCCAGCCGCTTGTGATCAACAAATGCAAAGCTGCTTTATTTATTTGTTTTTTGGTATTTGTTCTTTTTTTCTTTTCCTTTCCTTTTTGTGTGGTGCGGTGTTTGTTCACGATGCGCGCGGGGAGCGCGGGCGAGCGCGGTGGCGCGCGTGAGAGCTTGGACGCACGCCGGGCGCCAAATTCAGCGTGCTTGCGTACGGCGGTTGGCAGCGAGCTGGGCGCGTCGTTTGCGCCGCGCTTTGCTCGCCAAGTTGATATGCATATCCGAGCGCGAAAGTCCGACATGTTGTTCGCCTCGCTCCGCTTCTGCGCGCGCGCTCGTCTCCCAAAAAAAGGTTTGGGGACGCTTCGTCCTCGCTTTTGCGCGTCGGCGGCCGTAACATTACCTCTTTCCCAAGGGGAACGCTACCTGTGCTGTTTACCTTCATCTCGGCAAGAGAAAAAAAATAATAATAAAAGACACGCGGAAAAAGGCACGTGCTGAAAAACACGTGCCCCGCGTGCGTGCTCCCTGTGATCACATGACAGCAGAGTTGCTGTCCACACCGTGTAACCTCCCATGTAAGGCTCCGCTGGTGCGTATCGTCGGTGCCTGCTCCTACATTGCCGTAGAACCTTTTGCAGGATGCATGATGATCATGCTACAAGCCCAAGCAAAGAACTGTAAAGCTTCCCATGTACCTTCATAGTCACAGACGAAGAGCGGATCGTCCATTCTTCATTCGCTTCCGCTCTTCAAGCGTTAACATGCTCCAACGGCTTGCTCTTGTATGCGCGCGTTGCACTCCATCCAAATCCTCTCATGCCTTACCCCCGTCCAGCAACGAGAGCTCAAGCTCAACCACTTGGTCCCCTGCGCACGCCCTGTTCCCTCGTGATCGCGCGCACTACCGTCGCACATCTCGCATGATGATATCCGTGAGCATGTTCTCCAATTGGTCCGTGGGCGCGCAACCAAGCAAGCGCACGCGCAACCGCTTGATCACCAGCACTTCGATTCGGTTTCGACATGCTTTGTTACCCTAGTGCATGCAGTGCTCACCCCAAGAGCGCTTTCTCCCCTGCTCACCGTTGCTGAGACTGGACCGGCCTATCTCGAGATCCTGCTGTGCTCTGAATCGCAACACCTCTCGCTTCGCCTTCAAAGCCATCACCAAAGCGCTTTGTTTCCGTGTGCGTCTGCACGTCTTCTGTCTGTCCCGGATAATCATCACGCTGTCATTGGGAACACATTCTTCCGGTCGAGTTATCCGATATCAAAATCTATCTGTGCTCCCATTTCCCCCTTCGACTTGTTTCTTAACGAGCATCTCGTGTCATTCAATCTTGGCTTGGGCCCATTGCCGCATGAGAGCCCTTCTTGGAACAGAACTCATGCGCAGAAACCCGTGATCAAAATCGTACAACCGTTTAAGGAAACAGCGAACACTGTAGAAATTAGAACAACGAAGATCACCTTAACAAACCACACACATCGTCTGTACAACCATCTGTTCAAGTTAGCGCCACCAAAACTAAGTCTACCTTTCCTCTACGAAGATTGACTATCTTTTGACAAAGTAACAGAGGTATCTCTGCTTATCCTACCAGGCCCTACAAGACAACCCCCCTCAGCTGCCACCTGATCATCTCCACTCGGCAACACCCCCTTTGCTCTCAGGATGCGCAGATGATTGGCACACTGTTCGTGAGTTCGACGGGGCGAGAAGTGTTTTGCCACACGTCGTCTCATCTCCGCTTCCCCCAGTGCCTGGAACTTGCTCACAAGTTCAATAAACAACTTATTCTCTTCCACCGTCCAATTGATTCTTCGTCGTTTCGTCACCACTCCTTCGTTGTCCATCTCCAAAGACCTTCGCTTGCGGTTCCTTTTCGACGATCGAGTGACAGCACCACACATTTTGTGGTTAATTTGCTTTGTTGTCTCCGCAAGCTTTTCCTTCGAGTTGCATGGCGTCACATCTTCCTTTAAGAATGAACCACGTTCCACCTGCTTCCCTTGCTCATCATCTTTCGCACTCTTATATTCCAAGTTGTCACAAGGAGTACACTGTTCACCAAACATCTCCTTGTTCCCTTCCTCGCCCTCTACTTTCAAGGACACTTTTACCTGCTTGTCCTTTCCATTCATAGGGATCCTAATCTTCAGTCGACTATTCTTCCCCGGTAGTGATCCGGGCGCTGATTTTCTTTTCACCGTGTCAGTAACTTTCACAGCTTCCTCACACATTGTAACCTTTCCATCACGTGTGGCAGTCTCTGTTACTCCATGCTCTTGAACAGGAGCACATCGTTTCGGCTTGTCCCCAAACATAGCTTGTGTAACAGGTTTGTTAATCGGTTCCACCACCTGAGCTTTTCTCTCACAGCCACTGCTCTTTCCATAACTTTGAAGTGCCTGGTTCTTAGCGGAGAACACGTCAATAATCTGACGTTTCACAGCATGCAGTAGTTCAGCTTCTTGATTGTAGATTTGTAGAATAACAGAAATCAGGTACGAATAGTCTCCTAGATACCTTTTCAGTTGAGTATCGTCCTCTTTCCCCTTTGTACTCTCTTTGGTAGACTGGATAGTTAACTCAGCTGAAGAAAGTAGTTCACGAAGGATGGTCCAACCTGCCATCCTTCCTCCGATGGATGACTTCAAGTCTTTGCTGATGGCGGAAAACTTGTCCACCACGTCAAGCTTCTCGGACTCCACGAGTAGTGAAGCTTGAAATAATAAGTCGAGATTGTTCATTCTGGAAGCAATTTGTCTTCGACGTTCAACTAGCCGCGATTTGTTTGAGCAGAACTGGCTCACTGTCGAAGCAGGGATAGACAGAGATCCCTTAGCGATTTTTGTGGTCACTGGATAAGCAAAAGCTGTGGAAGAGCCAAAAGAGCTCACGAGAACACAGAAAGAGGTCGACACAGATTGAATGTTTGGGTGGGGGAGGGGAGAGAGAGAGAGAGAAGTTTCAATGTTTGCGCATGATTGCCCGTTTAACGTCGTATTAGAAGATACGGTACATAGTGCGTACTGGAAACTCTCCAGGCAACGGCAAGAACTCATCGAGGTTATTCGTTTGAATTGCCCCAAAAAGTAACTGGAGAACTAACTCGAACAACAACACAATCGTCGTGATAGCTGTCTGAACGTCCCCTCATCTCCTGTCTTACCGGGGGCTTACAATTATGGTCTCTCCGACGCTGACTAATTCCAGTGAACAGTGCATTTGAGGTGAGCACCATTGCCATGGTCCCCTGGACCAGGTTTCATGTCGGATTCTTCAAAATAAAATAGCAGTTCAAGAAGGTTAGGACCTTCTACTTCACGTCGCATTGCAGAGCTTTGAATGTGTGGTTGTCAAAGTGGTAGCGAATTATCAGCAGTTTGTTGCTTTCACGGCGAAGGCAGACTTACCCTTGCATGAGGGCTCTTCTTACGCATATTATTGCTAATGGCAAAGTTGGCAGCAAAATGAGCTCATGTCGTAAATGCATTCAATGCGACTCAATGATTTGCTCCTTGAAAGCAACTCAACCAAAGGAGAGGCCTAATCTCGAAGATCGGCGACTTTCATCTGTGAATTAGTGCAAGCTCTAGTTCTACCTATCATTAAGGAGAGCTTATTTTTGGGACAACTGCTACTTTCTTTATCAAAATGGAAGGCAACATGCTTTTTCCGTTCGTGGCATAGATGCATTGCACTACTTCGCTTTTTTGTCTTTCAAAGCGAAAACTTCTTAGAATATACTCATTTTAGCGAAGAGCCGGCTGCTAATCGAAGAAAGGTTGAACTCCAACAAAAGGCTGGAAGGCTGTAAATGTGAAAAGGTGTTCCGATGGACAGATGACCGTTACCTGCTCGCTCTAAGCGGTCCATTGCGTCTTTCCGTTCGCTCGAGGCCGAAATCCTCGTCGCTATTTCAAACACTCCTCGGCCGATCTCCGCAAGGAAGGAATAAATTGGTGGAACTTGGAGTTGTGGAATACACTCGAACATAAAGACACTTCGCGGAGAAGAATAAATACCTTCGGGCTTGGGCTTTGCTGGTTCTAGCAAGGTAGGTAGAGTCCCATGAAATATATACAATCCAATGAATACCAAGCAAAAGGAAAGCGGAAGAAGGGATTGCTTTTTCTACCATACAAAAATCACCATCATTCGTACCTGAATCGGTTGCCTTTTCTCCGACCCAGAGGCATATGCGTCTGAAGACGTACTCATATCTTTGACTTGAAGGGCATGTTGTGCCATTCTTCGTCTTGACGCCTAAGGGTACGGAACAAATAATCACACTCATCATCAATACGCATTCAAATTATACTGGAGAAGGGAGAGTGGAGGGGCCGAGAACAAACAGCACCCATCGAGATTCACAAGCTCGATAATGGCCTTGGCCCTTGCAAGTTTTTAGGCTTAATAACAGAGTTCCACGTTTGACGTGCTTTTTTTCGTTTTAAAGGTGAAGACCCCATCGAGTCTTGCATGTTTGTCGGAGCGACTGTAACAAATAAAGTTCATATCTGTATCCATTCGATACGTTGGCAAGCTCAGCAACCAAGCTTGCTTGCCTCAACAACTGAAGAGACACTTGCCCGTACAGAATAATAATCTTACACGAGGGCCACTATTTGTTCGCCAATTAAAGATCGAACGCGACTGGCGGATTAACAACACCCATGGAAGCCACCGAGAACGCTCTCGCATGAGGAAGCACTGCATGCCCATAAAGGCGTCTGTCTACTTGGCCGTTGTCAACTCAATTTTCATCAAGCACGCAAGACCAAGCGTATAAAACTGTGACACACAAGTGTGCTCCGGACTGTGAAGAACAACATGTCTTCGTTTATTGGTTCCGTACAAGGTAAAATCTGGAGCTTGCCGTAAGACGAGCAACTCTTCAACATGGGGCGCATCCACAGTTTAACACGTCTTATCAATCGAAGGCGTTGTTGTTCATCACATCAGGTCCATCGACGATGGTTATGAATCATGTTCTCAGGAACAAGCCGTCTCGCAACCAGCACATCCATGCGACTAATAACACCTACAAGACGTCCATCATCGACAATGGGCAACACCCCCATAGTGTCCTCAGCCACCATCTTGGCGGCTTCATAAAAAGGCGTGGTAGGGCTCACATTGACAATGTTTTGATGCATCCAGGCAGCAACAGGCATCGAATACGCCGCATACCCCCTCTTTCTCTCAGCCAGTTTAATATCTTGCACAGATATCAGCCCCAAAAGTGACAGGTCGTTATTGACAACGGGCAGTATCTGGTGGCCGTGCAGAACCATCAGCGCCCGTGCGTCACTGATCAGCGACGTCGGTAAAACAGTTACCAAATCAGTGCTCATGAAATGGGAAACGGGGCGCGGCTGTGGAATTTGCTTGGCGGCGTCGGCGACGAGTTGTTGAACCAGCTGGTGCGCCCTGTGTTCCGTAACCTTTAGAGACGCGGAAGCCGCACGTGCGTGTCCACCGCCACCCAGCGGCTGGAACAGGCTGCGAAAATCAATTCCATCCACGCGCGCACGCGCCCTGCCAATAATAGAAAGCTGCTTAACGTCGTTCTGCGTCGACGCAGCGGCGCTCGACGACTCTGACCGTGACGATGCCGTTGCGCCGCCTGACTGACTAAGCGCTTTTCTCTTCGATTTTCTCCCCCTCGAGTTGAGGTACGCCAGAATGAGCACGTCCACGTTGGCGATCTCCAGCACATCGTTCGCTACTGCGCTCATCCCTTTAAGAAACGTCCTTCCGCTTAGAATTAAGGACGCAATCTCCACGCCGTTCACGCTATGCCTCTCCAAGTTAGCCAATGCAGTACTCAGCGCATTCTGTTGCTCGTCGGTGAGCATGGTGTGCGAAAACTCCGCGATCGAACGCTGAATAGCGCCCTGAGACATGAGCCAAGCCAGCGCATCAACATCGCGCGGCGTAGTATGTTCGAACGTAAGCGAGCCAGTATCGGAATGAATGGCAAGCGCTAGCAAAGTAGCCTCCGCCGGCGTCAGATCAATCGCCGCGTCACGAAGCTTCTCGCAGATAATAGTGGCAACAGCGCCCACAGGCTCTACGATCACGCGCAAGTTTTCGTTACGAATGTCACATTGACGACCAAGATGATGGTCATACACCTCAACCTGTTGCGCGTATGTAGGCCAATCGGCCGCAACGCCCAGTCGATCGGAACGCACCGTATCCACGATACCCACCCATCTCAGTCGCATCGGATCTACTGCATGCGCATTGAGAATCTTGTACAACTGTCTGTGCAGCGACAGAAAGCGACGAACAGCCGGTGACTCGCCTCCGGGCGTCACCACCAACGTGAGTGGACCCCTGAGCTTCGCGAGCCCCACCGCCGCCGCCAGAGAGTCGAAGTCAGCGGTAGAATGGGTGAGAACAATGTCGAGGTCCTTTTGGACACCAGCGCCATTTCCATTTGCTTGCACCGTGTATTCGGCGCCTCGCGACCGCGCCGGTGCGTACGAATGTGACGCTCGGTCCGTTGCACACGCTCGAACGTATACTGAGCGCGTGCGTGGAAGAAGATTCGAAGCGGAAGAAGCTCTCTGATGCGCTATGAGCGCAGGCGCCGCGGTGAAGGTGACGCAGAGGCGCCTCATGTCGCGCACGAAGCGCAATGTCATGCGCCACTCTGGCTAGCGTTTGGGATTGATGCGCATCGAAGCTCGTTTGACTATTAGCCTGTATCTGCGGGAGCCAGTTGATCGGGTGGTCGAGAAAGCCCACACGTTGCACCGTGCACAACATCATGTTGACATGATGACGATGCGCTGCACATCCACCACAACGACATCCGCACGTGATCAATGACGCACTCTTGCTCTCTCTCTACGGTATGTACTCCGTACAAGGATAGCACTGTTAGACTTCGCTTCGCATTCATCTGAAGACAAGCAGATTGCATTACTCGCATCTGTCCTGAAGTTCGCGCGCAGTTACGTTACCATAGGGGTAAACAGAGTAAGAGAGTTACAGGTAAAGGATTGACATTGTCACGCTCGTTAACAGCTACGATAAATGCCTCAGCCGAGACGGTTTGCGCATTTTCTTGGGACACAACATTGAGACCAGAGACCAATGGGTCCATGAACGACATGTTTAACCTCTCAGCAAGCCCGTCCTCCTTCACACTACACAGCAGTGCGTTGACTTTCATCCCCACGAGGATAGGAGAGTTGTCGGCAAGGGCATTGCAGGCTGCATCAAACCAAGTTGGGCGGTTGGACTGCAACTGTTAGAGGCTGGCGTCCCTCGCAGGAAGGGCTCCAACGGAGACTCTGGACAAGTGCTTTCCAGGATTCTCCTCGGAGGAACTACGCTATGGTCGGGTGGTCGTGCAGGGAACGCGCTGGTTCTTTCTCCTGATCTCGCCGATGAAATGAGGATTGGGTCGAAGGGCGTCCTTAATGATTCTTTGGCGGCCAACGGGGTACATGCGAAACACCTTGTCGTGATGTGCTCCTCTGCCGACGATCTCTAGAAGATGAAATACTGAGAAAGGCGATAGTCGTTGGTAGCGAAACGCTGCAGCGACTTAAACACCTTAGAGACCTGATGCTTTCTTCCTACTATGTACAGTAGCCCAGTGTGTCAAGCATGGCTTTGGATTTGCAGTTGGTGGCTGCAGTATTGAGGGAAGTCTTATACGTTGTTGGGGTCCTGAGCAAGACCTCCGCGCACCGATATAGATCGAAAACGTGTTCGTGAATGTGTGTGTGTGTGTGTGTGTGTGTGAGGGTCTGAGGTTGTGAATAAGATTAGTTGAGCATCAGAGCCAGAGAATCCCAGAAGCGGCCGACGTATCGACATCTAGAAAGCAGATAGCCCCGGTACATACGCGACTTGGGCCTCTCGTTAGGGGGGGCTTGCTGCGTCAGATCTCAGCAATCCGACCTGCGGCTTGGTTGCTTCAAGTGTTCTTCATTATTTTGCTCTGCCACCTCTGTAATGCTGTGAGAGTGAGTCGTAACCGAACAACAAAATTCGTTTCTCGTCCCTTCAAGCCTATCACGTCAGTTCACCTTAAATTCATTCTCCATGTCAGATACAAATCTATACAAACTTCGGTCGTATCTTTTCCGAGGCCCTTGACGTCCTCGGCTCGTCACAGCACCAAGCAAAGTTTTGCTGGTTGAGGACGTCGCCCTGCAAAGCCGATCATTTCCGCCCCCTTTGCTGTGAACCAGCAAATCTCTAAGTGCACGGTGCACAGATCGAAGTTTCGATATATGTCTCAGCAGATGGTTCAGAAATCGGCGCGACCTCACGAGTTTTAGCTGGCAGGCACGAGTGAAGACTTACTGTGTGTTGCACATTGTTTCACATTAGCTGAATTCACCAGCTGAGAAGCGAGACGAGAGGTTCCGCAAGCATTGTAAAATCCGTTGGCATCATTTGTTGGTGCTGCTCTTCGCATTGGATTGGATCCCAGCGTGTAACTATTGTGACCGAGTAGAATGACAACCAACGCCGGTTCTGCGCGTCGAGGACCATTTCGGGTGGCCCGTATGCACGCGATAAGATTACGCTTTACGCACTCGAGATCATGATCATGATGATGATGATTCGGTATGTGAGCGATAACCAATTGCCTTCCCAGTGATATCGCAAGTGTCCAAGCTTCGCTGTACCAACATCAAGGAAACGATTCGCGAAATAAGCCTGACCTCACAAAACGGGATCAGCATCTGCCAGCGCACAGGCACGCATATGTGCCTTCTTGCACGTTCACTGAGTGAACTTCACTCCATCGCACCGTCACCATTCAAAATCTCGCGCAACGCCACCGACTGTGGTTAATCCGCCTCCCCTACAGCCAATCACATCGGGCACGACAACGGCAAACCACACATGCAAGACGAGCGCGGCTCTGGTGCGGCTCTGGTGAGGCCTGTGCATTGCTCTGGCAGAATTGCATCTTCGTGCGAAAGCTCTCTCAAGAGATCTTCGCGTCTTCGCCAGTTTGTTTCAGCGCACCATCGCAACACGTCATGATTCCACCGCACTCTTGCCGTTGCTCTCTCAGTCGTGAGTTGCGTCTCGCGCTTCTCGCGCGTAGAAAAGCTCCTACTGGATAAGAGAGAACTTCTTGCCACTGCGCGTTGCTCAGTTGGTTGCTGCCAGTTTCACATCGACTGTTGCTACGCTTCGTGTGAACACAGTTGAAGGGATTTGTTGAATTTCCTGCCTGTCTCAGAAGGTGTGCCTTTCCGTTGAACAGTAATGTCATCACCTGCCGGATCAGCGCCAGCCGTAGATGTGTCCTTCTCCAATCTATCGTACCACATACCACCAGAGCACACATTTCGCACCAGGCTTGGACTCAAGGAGCGCTCTGAAGCAACCCAGATTCTGCAATCTATCTCTGGATATGTGGGGTCATCTCAATCACTGGCTATCCTGGGTACGTCTGGTTCGGGTAGCACAACCTTGCTGAACTTGCTTGCGGGACGCAGCAACCACCACCCAGGAGTGGCCATATTCTGTTTGCTGGGAAGAAAAGAGTTGCTCGCACAAAGCGTCACATAGGCTATGTCATGCAGGATGACGTGTTCTTCTCCAACCTCACAGTCCGCGAAACGCTTTTGTTCACCGCCGCAATTAGGGTCCCGAATTTGTCGTCTGCAGAGAGGGACGCAATTGTGCATCATGTCATGAAACGTTTGAGACTACTCAACTGCCAGCACACTCGTATTGGAGATCAACAATTCGATAAGGGTATTTGTGGTGTGAGAGAAAGCGTCTCAACATAGCCAATGAATTGCTTCACAATCCTTCTATCTTGTTGGCCGATGAATGTACGTCTGTTTTAGACTCAAGCTCGGCACATACTGTAATCGCTCTTTTGCGACAACTTAGTCTTGATGGACGGACTGTTATCGCTACCATTCATCAGCCCTCTAGCAATATCTTTGGTATGTTTGACAATGTTATGTTCCTTACTGCCGGGCACGTCGCATACTTTGGACCATCTGTTCGTGTCATCTCTTATTCTGAGTCGGTTGGCTTTCAATTCCATCGCAAGCTTACAACCCAGCTGGTTTTGGCCTAGAAATCACCATTAATGATGGAACTCTTGACCACGAAAACGAACCAAGCACCAGCTCCCCTGGTGAAACCCCCATCTCATCGCAGAAACGCGTCATGGATGCATGGAAAGCACGCTCGCCAGAACCCTGGACAATTCCGATCAATCAGTCTCATGCACTTGCCAGAAAACGGTCGAGACGTCACGAGAGTGTACCATTACCAATGAGACAACCTGATCATGGATCAACCGAATCAACAGAAGAAGATAACTGTTCTTCTGATAAAAAGCCGCCGTTGTCCTCACTCGATTACCCATCTGCTCCAGCGACAAAACTCGCACGAATCGGAAGGGCGCTTACTAAACGCTTTCGATACCACCTGGAGACACGCCAATTATAACACACCAGACAAGTACCCTACAGATTGGTTTACACAGGTGAAAGTTCTTGCTAGTCGAGCTTTGCGCCAGAAACGAGGGAATGTTATCCAGCCCATCTATGTTATTCATGTTATCGCCGGCACTATCATGGCCATGCTGTTCTGGTTCCGGATGGAACCGGTGGAGTCCACGATTGAAGATCGTTTGGGACCGCTGTCCTTCAGGAGTATATTCTCCGCGTTATTCTCTACATTTAATTCACTGTTTGCATTTCCGGCTGAAAAGCAAGTTCTCAACAACGATCGTGCATCTGGAGCGTATCGTCTCAGCGCTTACTACTTTGCGAAGTCAATGGTACGTCGCTTTTCTTCCTGAACGAATTCCTTGTATCTAGCCTTTTGCGTGTTTCAGAATATTGCGTGCTGACAGCTTTTCTCACGTTATGGTTTGCTTTGACAGATGGAGACCCCAATAGATATGATGACGCCTATATTCTTCTCCGCTGGTGTGTACTGGGCTGTTGGTTTGAACCCCAAGTTCTACGCGTTCCTTTTCTCTACGGTCGTTCTGGTACTCGACGTGCTTGTAGGGCAGAGTGTTGGTATCATCTCTGTTCATGGAGATCAAGCAGGCGCAAGTATTGGGTTTAATGTGGATACTCAGCTCTATGCTTACTTCTGGGTACTACATTTACCCGGACAATACACCCGCAGCTGTCGACCCGCTTCGTTACCTGAGTTTCATCAAGGTAAGAATATTACAAATATTTTATCCACGTCGAGTGATCTATCTCCTGCAGCGGACTAACTATAGTCGATATCCTTTCGCTTCTTGACCTCTGGTGCAGCATTCCTTCGAGGCAATGGTGAGGATTGAAGTGTTGCCTCCGAGGCAATTTTCGTGTGTGGAAGACGGGTCGAGTACTGTGTATTCAAACAATGGGCTCAGTTGTCCTATTCTCGGTGAAGACCTCGTTCGCGGTGGGCAGATAAGTGATTCACTGTCTATCGGGGGCAACATTGCAGTGCTGATTGCCTGGGTAGTTCTTCTGTGGTTAGCTAGTTATTTCGCATTGAAGATACTTCACACGGATCACAAGCCCAAGGTTGCCACATGGAAAGCAACCCGACAACAGGACTTGAGATAGATATGATAAAGAGTGGGGTTATGGAGGGCCTAGTCTTGTGGGCATATGCTAAACGACGTACAGTGCAGTAGTACTCTGAACCAAGCCCTGGAACAGGGAAAGCTGATTGTCGAAGCTTGGA
The DNA here is from genome assembly GCA_030374735.1 of Gracilaria caudata. Classification (NCBI taxonomy): domain Eukaryota; phylum Rhodophyta; class Florideophyceae; order Gracilariales; family Gracilariaceae; genus Gracilaria; species Gracilaria caudata. Next base: position 56,219 of record JASCIV010000060.1, read on the forward strand.
TGGGTGAACCTCGAACTACGTGTTACACCAAGTAACCTGTGCCCTATGCTCAAATTTGGATGGGTTCTGTTACAGAAACAGAAAATCTGTGATACCTTGGACC
>JASCIV010000477.1:0-15214 GCA_030374735.1 Gracilaria caudata
GTGTCAACTGCTGACAGGTGATGCGTAAAGGTTTTCAGAACTTTGGTCTGAACGTGGATGCGATACAAGTACTGAGCCGGTGCAGTCCCACGCTCATCATCTTTGTCTTCAGGTTCAGCAGAAAGGCTCAAATCTGAACCTGTAGAACCACCGGTGGCAGACAAACTGGCGTCTGAAGAGGAACGTAAGAGAGGATCCTCAACAACGTGTGAAGTATTTGCGTCATGTTGATTTCCATTGCTTGTGCAAGAAGAGGAACTTGTCACACACCGCCCCGACGACCATGTGCTATCCGTAAGGTCACTCTCAGAGCTCTTGGTTAGGTCACTCTCAATGCTTAGTACAGCTTTTTGTCTCGCATATCCTGCCCTTCGCTTAGCCAATCGCTTCTCATGTTCTTCAGGTGATTCCGTTTCCCTCAAAAGCCTGTACCGCTTGCGGCTTAATTTGTTCTCCCGTTCTCTATTATTACCAGCATCTCTCCAAACTGCTTTTTGAATGCGTTGCTTAGGTGCTTGTTGCTTATCTGGGCAATGTTTCCATTCTCTTCAGAAAGCAAATGAATTACTTCCGGAGCACAGGTGCTTGGGTCAACAGCTGAAGAGTGTTGTACAACCAGCTCCGCCGCATTCCTCGGTAGTAGAACGTTTTCTACCGGAAAAGATATTTTACCGGATAGAACAACGGGTACATAGAAGTCAAGATCTCGGTCGGACGAGCTCATTTTGAATGTTCGGAAGCTCTCGTACCTTGCAGAATACCCGCCCAACTGGCAGTCGAGATCATCATGGTGCTTGACGGCCCTTAGAGCCCATTCTATGTGGTTGGGTCTTGTCGGAAGCTTTTGACGGGACCCAAACGTGTAACAATCACACGTTTGTCATCGTAGCGGGCGTTCTCATCCTGTACCGTACCAAAACGGCATCATTGGATTGTATGATAGAAACATTGTCTGGACTTCAACACCTTGTAATCTTGCGGACTTCAGCATCAATGTTCCACGAACGGTTACTGATAGCGAGCAATCAAAGCGCTCGTTCAGAGGGCGCGCATGGAGGCTACGCATGGAGGCTACTGAGATACAGCGTGGTTATTCGGCTCAATGCCGCCGTGAGCGAACTGCCGTCACTCGCCGTGCCGATTACCCTGCGTTTCAATGAGCAGTCTCACTTTCAATCACATTCCGCGTGTCTCGCGCGTCATGGACGACGTACGCTTCCTGTGGTCGTTCCCTCAACGCAGTGTCTAATTCATGGGCATGGAAGCATGTATGAAAAGATCATTATCGCGCACGCCGTTGCAGTCGCGCGCTACAAAGTCACTCGTGCTCCTCGTCGTGATATTCTTGCACATCGAAGGAGCACCATGTGTGCAGCAGAACTACCATGCTGCTTCCCATGAACATCATCTAACCATTTGATGTCGGCATAAGCGAGAAGGTTTGAAGAAGCAAAGTAGGAATTACACTCGCCTCCACTTTTAACGTGTCACCCAACCCAATTCCGTTCTTTCTCGACAGAAAAACCTAATGGCGACGGTTGCAATTGCTTAAACTTGGCCGGTATTACACATACGCACTATCTCACTGCAAGAGAGCCCCGTCTACCAGAATTCAAATCGGAGAGAAGCTTCGTAGCTTGAGGCTCATGAAGTACATCCTGCAAAACGAGGATCGGCTCTTGGATTTTTGCATAGAACTCGACGGACAGGGTTCTCATCAGCTAGAGTTCTCCCACTTCGCCATCGAGGGAGACCTTATATTGGATACCTCGTGAGAGTATGATTACATACTTTACGGCGAGAGGTAGTAACTAACTCAACCACAAGTTTACCGAAAAGGCGCGGGATATCAAGTTCTCTTTCTCGTAACTCTCTGAAGAAGTACGTGTCCACGGTATTCATGGCTAAACCTATCTCTGTCAATGAAGTACCGACGGTTCTGAATGTCGACAAATCCCACCAGCCTTTCAATGCAACCGGCGGACTCAGTGGTTATCTCTCCGCTGGATCTATTATCAGTGTACACGAGATCAAAACGCTCATCCTCGATCACATTTTATTGCCACTTCGCATCGATGAACGCCGTTATAACCCTAATCGATCCTAAATCGATCACAACCTCTATTATTCTTTTTATCGCCCCGTAGTACAAGTGCTTGGATTTCTGCGGTCGTGATCCGGTATTATTTTCAGATGTTGATGGTGACCCACGAGAAGATCCCAAGTCTGGAACAAAATGGGCAGCAACGCAAAACCTTTGCCGAGCACAGCGCCCAGGAACTCTGGAACGGGAAGCATGACCCTCCATGCTCTCAACTGTAACTTTGGTGAATGATTTCGTGACTTTTAGACAATTGAAGCGACGTGCTGATATTATACGAAAGTTATTCGAGTGCGTCGGAAAGTTCTCCCTCACAAATCGGTAACGGCTCCCTTTTGTGACGCTCGTAGCTGAATCTCACCAAGTCTTAGTCCAACACATTCTGCCTCAGTTTGAAACTCCTTGCTGGTCGCTGCACTTTCTCTCGATTTCAATGTTCTCGTGAACTCTGCAGCCCATCTCATTTCCGACTAGCAAGAAGTGGGTGACTTCCAATCATTGGAAATCTTCAGAGCCAGAAGTTTGAAGTTCTTATGAAATAGGTGTGCCGTGATATTCGAGGTCTTTTGTACCCTTTTGCCTATCTCTCCGAGAAGCCGCTCAACGACAAAGTGCTATGAAGTTGGAAGTGGGCCACATTCTCGAAGAATATCAGGAAGGTGAAGGATTGCATGGGTAGTTGGGGTTAAGCAATACGATTGAGTTCCATCTCTGTCGAAGAGGTCCACAAATTGTGCGTAGGCCTCTTCGACGACTGCTTTTAGTTGGTTGACATGATTTAGATCGCAGGTGTAGCAGAAGCTAATAGCGATCATATCGGATGTCCGGCTCCAAAGGTGTAGGATCTTTTTGTTCACCCTAAAGTGGTGAAGGAAGGGGAGCACGTACATCTCGGCATGCCTTTTCAGGTCTTCTGCTTTGAACTTTGACAGATTTTCGAGCGAAAGAGGTGACCTACCCCAAGAAGATGGGACTCCTTCTGAAGACCCGTCCATAGCTTTGTTGATGTTTTCGAGAACTGTTGTGGGTATGCAATATTCTGGAGTTATGCCGAGCTTTCGATGCTTTGGGTGCATACCTGTTATGAGACGCAAAATGTGCTTTGCCCATCCTAGGAGAAGAACATGCATAGCATCGTAAGGAAAGGCATACAGGTAGTCAAGATTCAGCCTCCTCAGACATGAACCTCTCTTGATTCCGGTGGATGTTATCAGCTGATGGCGCTCACTCGCACCGAGTCTGGAGGAATCAAGTGCCCTCCAAGTTGACACTACACCGTTTTCTGATCTTTTAGTATCACATTCGTACTCAATGATATCACCGCGCTTGTAATTCTGGTTTCTTCGCATGGCACGCTTCAAGACGTGGGATGGAGCATCTGGAATGGCACACAAACAACGATATTCTTTCTTGAACACACGTTTCTTTAAGCAGAAACGACAAAACAGGCGCCCAGTGTGACCTACGTATCCCAGGACCTTTGTTGCGAACGGCCAATCTGCAGTGAAGTACAGAACAAATGCTCGAATATTTCGGATCTTTCCATCCTGACAAGCGACAGGGATTCCCTTCTCCAACCTTTTCATATCGAGGATAAGTTCATTCATGAAAGTGTCAAAGTAGTCAGCGTGATGAGATTCCGGGATCACGCCCAATATCAAAGAGGTGGAGGCACGACTAGGCTCCTCTGGTTTGAGGTTTAGTACAGTCGCTACAACTGGCCAGGCTGATTTTGCCTCCCCTTTTCGGTTCCTGGAGCATTCAAATTCATCTGTCGATATGGTCATGAATACCAATATCTCTTTCTGGTTGGAGTCCCAGTTTTGGAGCTCCTCGCCATGCTTTCTCACGAACATGTTGCCATGGTAGTAGTCGTGGACAGCATGCGTGATTTGTCCTTCGATAGTGACTCCTTCGCTCTAATGCAACCTTCGAGCAGCGCATTCAATGAACGTCTCGTGGAGCACAGACCTCTCAACGCAGATGAAGTTTTCAAGAACCAGAACTTTTGACCACTTTCTGAAAAATGAACGTTGCAGAAAGGAAGTCAGAAGCATTGCGAAGCCGTCCGGACTGCGCGACGTGGCCGCTCGGGCACATAAGAACGTTGGACGTGGAGATGCATGCCTTGCGAACAGCGGAAGCGATCAGGGTTCTGTATGAGAATTAAGAGGTTAATGGGGGCGTCTTCATCATCACCTCCATTGCACGTTGGGAACTGTTCGAATGCTCCGCGGCATAAATCAAGGCAGCGAGCGGTTCGTACTCGAATTGTGTGTGGCTCATCTCCACATGCCGTAACGGAACCAATGAGCTCTGTGATGTGGACAAAGAGTTGTTGGAGAAAGCGGCATGAGGTAAGGGAGAGTCTTGGAAAGAGCTTTCCAAAGCGTCTGAAAGCTCACCTGACACGTTTCGGACTACACAGACGTCTTGATCTTGACTAAGATCTTCGTCTTCATGAAGATTGTATTCCTGACTGTTTCTGAAGCTTGGCGCCCTCCCAATGCTCTCAGATTGAGGAACAATGTTATGATGCGAGGTGTTGTTGGCTACGTCACGACTCACTGGGACTGTTCCGTTAGAAATGCTACGTTGGAATTCTCCTAGGTTTTTGTTGTTATTGTGGTTGACTGGCGTCGACTGCATTGATCTCTGCCACCGGCACGGTCTCTTCGGACAACTTTCTTCGCCATCATCTTTAGGTGCAAGAAGCTCATCTTCTCTGACACTCAGAACAGTTCCACGGTGTTGGAATGAAGATATTTCCCATCGACACCTCTTTCTTCCTGTCGTGTTCGTCAAGATGGTTTCACAGCAACGCTGGGTGAGGCGTTCGATACATGGTACACTGCGATGGCAGATACGTTCTTCGTTCTCGAGATGAGAAGTGAGTATCATTAGATGTGCTCTCAAAGCTTCGAGAGCCTACAAGTAGTCCGGAACAGGCTGGAAGAGTTATTTTCATCTTCTGATTGGTTCATTCGGAAGTCTACCAAACTTGAAATGTACTTTGCTCAATTTCTCTTCATCCCCACTTTCCCCGCGCTTTCCGGGAGGGCCTCTCCTCGTCGTTTCAGATGTAACCACGCTAACTACTTCCGTCTCATCTGCCACCTGCCCATGCTCGATCACATTCCCTCACACCATTTGTACTGCTCAGCTGGTTTCCACTGTTTGATTCGTTATCGTACGCTTTCTGCAGTGACCTGCTCGGCAGAGCACAGCCTTGCCAGGTCTTCTGACATTTCGAGCATCACTTCGACTTTGAGAGTTTCATATTCGCCTGTTGGCTGCGTAAGTCTGGCACCCGTTTTCTTGACTGCCCAAAGAAGATGTACTTCTGCCACTGACACGCTTTCGTTTTCTCCGCCCCCAAGATCACCATGAGCTATAGGACAATGCATCAAGTGACCGCTGACAGCGCGTTCAACCCCGGGGGCCAGGGGAGCGCCTCCAATCATGTTTCTCATCGGGATGCCGCCAGACCTAGGAGTACGCTTGAGGCCGAGACCGCAGTACCTACTCAGTCAAATGCATCCAGGGGAAACTGGCTTCCTCCGAAATCTCTCTGCATCCCGACTGCGTCGTGCAAAAGGAAGATGAAAGCCAAGTACCGTCCTGGGGTTCCGACTGGGACTGTGATAACAGCTCGTGCGGTCTTCAATCGTCTCTACCAGCAGCAGATGGGAAGGAGCTCTGAGTCTTTCGATCCTAACTTTCCAATCTATTTGGAGATGGCCAACAAGATGAAAGACGATATTCGCGAGAATCTCTACCATAAGTTGGGACTGGAGCGTGGAACGCGCACATACACGTCTGTCAGGAACGAGTTATCCTCACAAATATCTCACCTGAGGAGGAAGTTGGAAGACACGTTCCCCGTCTTAAAAGCGGCACAGAGCGGTTGGGTGTCCAACGAGCTCATTAAGGAAGCGATGCAGCGCGACAAGAAGTCCTGTACAGAGGCCAGGAAGAAGCGCACTGCGATTGAGACGAGAGACAATGCGCCGGAGCAGCGGGTTTGTGCGCTACCGCATGGACGCGAACATGTTCAGACAAGTAATTTGAGCGCAGAAACATCGCATCAAGGTTCAGCGTCTCCATCTCGCGTTCCACAAGAGGATTCTCGAACTGGCAACGAAAACGTACAGTGAGAGAATCATAATGTTCGTGATGCAAACTTCGTCCAGGACAGTGTTCGGCAGGGCGGTAGGAGTGCTGAGAACGTGGATGAAGAGAGGGTCACAATTGCTTCCGACGGATATGCCCAGAAAAGAACACCAAGCTTTTCGGACACGCGACACCTCCGCAATATGAGAAACCAGGATGTACGTGGGTGTGGCTCTGGTGGATATGTCCGTCAGCAAGATGTTAAACAACAACCACAGGCACAACCTCGGACTTCTGTTGGGAGGAAGCAGCCGCAGAAATCTGGTCCCTCTCGCGCCGTCGCTGCTCATAACTCATCATCGGAGAGTGAAAGTGAATGCAGTGAAGAGGATGAGGTTCCATTTTCGCAAGACTCAGAATAAGAGCAGAGTGCTCTGCTAGCCACGGACATGGAGGCTTGAAACGAAGGTCGTGACAGTGATGAATCAGATGGAGACTTGGAGATAGACGATGAAACGTGCAGACGTGCAACTGCTGCGAAACGTCCCTCCAGAAAACAGAAAGGAAAGGAGCGCGCTCAAAAGCCCTCGTCGAAGCCGATCGCAGCGAAACATGCCACTCGTACACCTCGTCCAAGGAAGAAGAAAATGCGGAAGAGCTGAACGCAAGACCTGTGCTTATGCTCAGAGGTTACGGGCCTGCAAAGTAAGTTATTCCCTCCATATGTCGCCCCAAAAGGCTTTGATGGCCTTCGTGTCGAGAGATATATCTGCTAACAATCATTCAGAGTCTCGAGTTCGACAGTCACAGGGCATCGCTTTGACGTCCGACCTTCACATGTGCTCTTCCAGCTATCCTATAACCCCACAGCGACCCTTCAAAGTTTGTTATGCATGTTTTTGCTCTGACCTCCGACTGCGGGTTGGGGTGCGGCTTCGCGTCGCGTATTAAGTTGATGTAAAGACCAGTTCCTGGTCGTACGCAGTACATGTTTAGTACGCGAATTGGGTGAACGTGAGCCACGATTATGGCGTTCGTCGTTCAGTTAGTGGTAGAATCCAGACCATCTTAAATATATAACGGGTCCTGCGTCTGACCCATTCGGGAGATAATATCGCCCATATCGCTCAGCATACTCCGGTCGTGTTGTGCCGCGATTAGAGTAGTAATTTGGTCATAGTACGCCAAGACTGAGCCACAAATCAGCCACATGCCTTGTACCAGACTGGTGAGAATCTTGGTCTGGTACGGTAGTTATGTGGTTCTGCCCACCATCGATTGTGAGCGGCTTTGGGCTTTTTTTTCGGCCGTACATGGACAGCCCGAAGCTACGGGCCGGGACACGTTGAGCACTCTCAAAGTGGCGCAAATGTGTCCGCAAAGCAGGCCATTCTGGCCAGGTCTCGGACTGCCGTCGCCATGCTGAATGAGGCCTTCGGTCGGCCATGTCTGAAGACAATATGTCGGCCATATTCAGGCCATTATTTGCACATTGCATGGCCAAAACATTACCAATTTTTTCGACAATATTACGGCCATACATTGGCCATACTCTGTACCCTTCATATGTTCACAGGGTTGGAGCTTCAAGCGACACAAAATTTGAAGCTGTCCAATGAAAACAGAAGGAGCCCGCTCTCTTTTGCCCTGCAGCGCGCAACGATTATCTAACGAAATGATGCTTCAAAGGCGCTACATACTTAAAATTTAATGATTTTTTAACGACACATAGTTTTGCCTGGGAGCGGGCGGAGAGCGTGACGAAACAAGGGCCACACTACGCCGGCGTTTGGTGAGAGTGCGGTGGGGGCCTGGAAGGTATACGCTTGACATCAAAGACGTCGCGGCGAAGGAACGCTTGGACACTCATGGTACATTTTGGAGCATACCGTGGCTATATGATGGCCAGTGAGAACCTGCTGACCTCCATGCGTACATTTTAAGTTCCAACAAATGAACTACAAAAATCACGCCCTGCAATAAGGCCTGCGCGCGCTTATTATCTGGCACTCTCAGTCAAATGTCGGACACGGTTCGGCGATCTACAGTGCCAACGTGGCCCATAATCAATGTTCATAGGGGTAGAGAAGCCTTGCTCGATTAGTATGCGACAAACTCTGCGATGGCAAACACAATCAAGGATGATATTAGATGTTTCCTGTACCAACGGGTTTGTTTAAGAGCGCGGGACGCGTACCTATAGCTCTTTTAGGAAGGCGTATTCCTCTCAGCTTCAACTACTCATGGAAAATTTAATCGAGAGGTATGGTGTTCTCCCTGCAGCGCAAAAGGAGGGGGTCGTAAACGAGTTCATCAAGGAGTCATTTAGAAGGGACAAAAATGCAGCAAGCAAAGCGCTTAAACGAAAACCGAAGGAAGTCGTGGTGGCTCCAGAGTTGCACCTTCTGATGTAACCTTCAAGAGGATGCAGCCGCTAATCAATTAGGTACCGAGACTCCATCTGGAAATATTGAGAGCGCTGGAGAAGATCAGGAAGTAGAGGAGAATTGGGTTGCAGGTGAAGGAACCGAGGAGAGGCTGGCCAGGGTTGGGTTGAACACTCCACATCTTATTTGGGAGAGAAAGCAACAGTGGAGGGCAAGAGGAGCCCTATGAGCAGTGATTCTGGGCCAGGTATGGCCGAAAATGGTGCCTAATTAATTCCAAAGAATTTTGTGGCTACCTAATGGTGGTCGGCACATGGCCAGGGGGCAAGAAGCGAGATCCGGAACTCTTTACAGATGCGCCACAGTGCGGCCGTGAGTAGGGCGTAATATAACCGTGGTACGGGACGTGGACACGATCAGCTCCAGTGCCAAGCAGCGGCCCTTTCTCGGCGACAGGGGTGTGGCATGGCGGGGCATGGCCAATACCTTAACGAAGGCCACTTCGCCGCCGAAGATGTGGCCATTACCGCAAAGGCGCTATTTGGAAGCAATGACCGTGACATGCTGCGCTTCTGAGTGGTCTGCTCCCCTCCAAGCAGCACGTCGAGCCGCATCTGTCCGACTATCTCGAGACGGTTGCGTCTTGTCAATCGCCGCTGCTGCGCACCAGACGGCTCAACACGTTTGTACCGCCCAGCGATATCATTCTGGGCGATATTGCGCTCAACTCACAGCAACAGCCGCCGCTGTTGGAGGCTTATTTGCGCGCGGGGCCGTGCCGCACCATTCGTTATGCCGACGGTGTGCGAGCCGCGATTGTGTCGTACGGTGGAATCTACCCGTGAATCAACACCGTCATCAAAGAGATTACGCTCACTCTGCTGCGTTACGGCGCGTCCGAGGTGTTTGGCGTGCGACATGGCTACCGCGGTTTCTACAACAGTCACTGGCAAGAGTTCACTGCCGAAAGCGTGCAGGGACTCAATAAGAAAGGCGGCAGTGTGCTGGGTTCAAGTCGCGGTGGCTTTAACTTGGAGCGTATTGTCGATGCCATTGAGACGCGCCGCATCGACCAGATGTACGTCATCGGCGGTCATGGAACAATCATGGGCTGCCACAGCATTTTTGAGGAGGTTGTTCGCAGACGGCTCAAGACAAGCGTCGTCAGTATCCCGAAGACCATTGACAATGACATTGCCTTTATCGACGGATCATTTGGTTTCGAGACAGCTGTGGAAGAGTCGCAACGCGCAATCAATGCCGCTTTCACGGATGCTACATCATTTCCCGATTGCATCGATATTGTCAAGCTGAGTAAGTTATATTGCCATTTGCCGAGCAATCTCAATCTCAAACTGACACATCTCGAACCCCTTCTTAGTGGGACGAAAATCCGGTTATATCGCGTGTCAAGCGTCTCTTGATTCGGAGGAGGTTGATTTTTGTCTCATTCCCGGAGAGCCATTCACACTGCACGGTCCCAACGGCGTCCTGGCGTACGTGGAGCAGAAAGGCCATTGCGTAATTGTTGTGGCAGAGGGAGCCCGTAATCTCAAAAGCAAAGGAGTCGATGTCGGTGCCCATTTGCTGAAGGAGACACAAAAGTACTTTGACGCCAGAGAGCGTGAGATCAACATCAAGTATCTGGACCCGTACGTGAATGCGCTATACACTCTACCATCGTTCCAGATTGAGGAAAAGAGCTAACTCTATGCGTTTCATTTGCACCTCAACACAGAACTTACCAAATTCGAGCCATTCCGACTACAACGCATGACAACATTCTGTGTATATTGTTGGCCCATGCGGCTGTTCATGGCGCTTTCGCCAGGTACTCTGGTTTTTCGTCTGGGATTGTCAACAGCCGAAACGTCTTGATACCGCTTCAGATGTTGGCCGGGATACAAACGACGGTCGACACCAAGGAGAGCGATTGGCAGAGGCTCAGGGTGTCGACCGGCCAACCAGAATGGAACCTCTCCGAAGAGGAGGAAACTTTGAACGGAGGCGGCGTGTGAATTGTGCGCCAGCGCTCGTGCCGAGTGTTTTGTTACTTCCTGTGCTTCCACAATCGTTGGAGTTTGCAATTTTGTTCTTCGCGTTCCTTGCTTTCAGTTTTCGAAGTGTTGATAGCAGTTTGCCCTTGCATACTTCATCTTGCTCACATGTGCACCAGTCTTCTAGAAAGGTATGAGAAATGCTTGAAAGGATAGCGCATTTCATTCTGTTTTTTCTGTAGTATGTAGCCGGAAGAGTATACCTCTGTAAACTCGTCCTCGCGTTTGTCGATATTGCTCATGTGTTTCAGACAGAAGTCGTTTTTTACATGTTGAGACTGTCACATGAGCCTTCTTAGGGTTCAAAATATTGGCTGGAGATGTGCCGGCTATCTACCCTCTGAAACGGCCCGTTTGCATCCCTTTGCATCGTGCGTTACAGAAACACTACGCTGCGCATGCGGGAAAAATCTCAGCAAGGGTAACGTTCTATCCCTCATACCACGTATCTACGAAGGTGTGTTTCGATGCTTGACCGCCGCACCTCGGCGACATACGTTGTCTCTCCGAAGAGAGATAGAACTCTATGCTTCCGCTGCCATTAACTAGGCATTCTGCACAGAAGTTCTCGCCATTTTTGAGGACAGAGAACAATCTGTACCCTTTCACATGTGGTGCTTCATTCGCTTTCGGGATAGAAGGAAATTTCTGCAGCACAGAAGAAGACCTACTGGGCTGAGCCGTATCGTGGACCCCTCGTGCAGAAACGCATCTTTTCCAAAGAACAAGCCAGAAATTGGCAAACACTCCATGTCGCTGGAATCATGGGGAGCTTTGTCGCTTTGTCAAAGTCTATGCTTCTCGTATACTGCACCGTTGCACGATATACACGCCCATTAGATTATCGAGGTCATGCAAATGATCTGGTTCGAGGTGAATATGCAAGCATCAATGGTCAGGAAGACATTCGAACGATCAAACCCTCAACGATGTTGAAAGACGATGCAACGATGACCTTCCATAACAGCGGTGCAGATTCCAGTGAGCAGGACAAGAGAAACAGGAAATAGCTCTTTGAACAGTAAATTAACAAAGTGCGCCAGCATCTCAAATGCAAGAGTGAATCCCATCAACAAAGCATCAAAGTGCTCAACTGTTCCGTGGTTCTTGCAGAATAGTTCCCAAGGGGTTACAAACTGATGCCGGTCTTTGATTCAGTCGAAGTTCGGCTTACGAAAGTACGAAGGGTAGAACAAACGTACGGCAGTGTGCGAGCAATGCAGCTTGTAAGTCGTGTGCGGGACCACCAGGGGTTGCAAGGTTTCTACCAAGGTTTCTCATGTAATCAACGCATGCATCTCCCATCGAGTATCCATGGTGCATGCGTAGTTAAAAGGGCCTCGTCAGATGTGGACCGCATTTTAGTGTTACTATGCTACAGGCCAGAATGAACTCGTTACAAAAAGCAACCTCACGATAACGGCTCAAGAGCCGTAAAAACGGGCATAGATGAGTTCGAAAGTGTCTAATGGCCGGACAGTGATAGAGCTCTACGACAGCTTTATGAGGCCCGTAGCTCTTGAACTCTGCAGCAGAACGGGACAAGAGTCATCCCTCTTCGCCACATTCGCGCATGGAGATGGGCGCACGTTAGTTATGTTCATTGTGAAAGACTGGTTCGCTGGTGTTTTGGCCGCATGTGATGAGAAGTGATAAGCTTTGGAGCATCTACGTCAGCCATTGCATGAATCAGTAATATAATAGATCTCTCGTCGTAATGATACCGGGACAATTCCAGCATCGTTATCGCTTGCGCCAATGAAGGTCTGCTTTGTGGGGCGGGATTATTGTCATATTGTTTCACCCGTGCCGAGTACCGTACGTACCTGACCTAGCAGTTTGGTTGGACGCCCGCAAACACGATGAAGGCCGACAGATCTAGAGAGCTTCAGATGGTGTCATGCGTGCATCATTGACTAACTGTGACGAGGACGCATCCCCTTGTATGTTTGTCCAGCGCTTTGTTGCAAACCACATCTGCAGTACGCTGTAACCAAACCGATTTTTCCGCATTCCGTCACATCCTGCCCTCCAACAGGCATCTGGTACCTTTGCAAACAGAAGAGCCGCGCGAGCTCCTGCTGGGTTGTCTCTGCAAAATTGTTGCTCGGCAGACCGTCTTCTCGTTATTGCAAAGTCCACGCGTTTCTAACGTGGGAATGGCATGGAAGCGGGCAGAATTGGTCATTGACATTCATATTCATATCGTTGCACCTTGCTTCGCACGCACGGTTTACCGAGCCGCGATTCGTTGCGGCGAGGTGGCCGTCCACGTTATCCGCCTTCACACCACACAACATCACAATCAGCCTCACAGCACCAGTGCTTCGTCCGCCTCTTCAGCTTTTTTCGAATCCACAACGAATCCTCTTACGAACCTCCACATCTGTTACCACGGCACACAATGTCGCGCTTGTCTTCAGTTTACCGGCGCTTCCTCCATCCCAACCAAGTTGGCAACTACAAATTCTTCATAACAACACCAATCTTATCCTAGCACATCCCGTCAAGGATCGAATAACAATTGTGTTACCGCCGTTGATACAGATCATCCATCCTCGTACCCTTCATCGTTCCAAGACCCCTCTTGTGCTTTTAACAGGCAACTTTCCACCCAATCCGCGATTATTTCTAGACAATCACCGTGTGCCATCACGTCGAATTCCGTTGGTATCATCCACTGAGATCATTGTGCGAGTGCGCCCATCATCAACGGCTTCTCGGCTTTCGTTTTTCGTTCTTTCTGTTGATAACATTTCATCCCCCGCGTTCAACATTTCGGTGCGAGACAATCTCATTCCAATATCGGCTAATCCTCTGCATGCTTCGTATCAGTATACTGCCGCCCACTATGTGTTGTCCTCGTTGTGCACCAATTCTACTACTGTCGTTCATTTTCATGCACATACACTAGTTAATTCGCGATTACCGGTCTTTAATGTTTCGTACTGCACTTCTTGTATGGCGCCGGCTTCCTTCAGACGTTTGCAAACATTTTCTTCATCTACCGTGCTTTCGCTTCCAGAAGAACTATTTTCGGAACAACAACGATCCGATCATGTCGTAACTGTCGTTACAACAGGTGCACATTCCGGTCGTGTTGGGCAGACCATTCTCTTCATCTCTCAAAAGCGAAATGCTAAGGTGTTTGGCATATCTGTGTTTCCACATGTCCATTAGATGGTACGGTTGCATCACACTGCAGTGCTACGAACGTCAATATCTTCAACATACTGCTCGCAGACCGCAGGAACTTCGGTACAGCTAATATGGAGAGTCAATAACACCATTGTGCAACCTCTGCCAAACACATCGCAATCACTGCACGCGATTTCGGGACCAGTTACAACGGGCTTGGGAAACACCCTTGTGTTTCCGGTCGAGGTCGCTTTTTCTACGTGGTGCAAGCAGTCTTGCAGCACATGGCAACGCCAAGAGTCATCGCACGTGCTATCGCAACGGAAGTCGCCGTAGTGCGCAAAAACGCCCCATTCTTTAAAGCAGTGTTGAATGGAGCTGCATCAGCAATAACTTTGCCACCAGGGATAGCAGATTATCCTACTCATGTAGACGTGTTTGAACATTCTCAATATGGCGTGCTGTTTGCGTCGCAGGCTCGCTTTCTTTTGCAATGGTCTTGCGCAATGTTTTTGGACGATATTGAATCACCATATCCTTCGCTGCTGTTTTCGCCGTGGTTAGCTACCGAAAGTTCTCAGACATCTAGTTTTCAGATTTCAACCGTCGGAGTTGAGGCGGACACTCGGGTCTAGTACACGTATTTAATAACGCCTCTGCTGCTCAGCGGCTCAATCTCACTCTGAGTATAGCCCCGCGAGAAGAGCAGCTTGGGTTTCCATCCGATGCAAAGCTTCGCTCCGCGTCAAGGTTTCTGCCAAGTCCTACTGCAGACGAAGATCCGAGCTTCAGATGTTTCGAATCCATCATTTTGTCTTGGGGCCAGAATGCTTCCCACGACTTGGATTTCCAGCTCTTCCGAGATGGACAGGAAGCAGAAGTGTTGTCCAACACAACGGAAGATTTGATCATTTCGTATGATGGATACTGGACAAAGGAGAGACGTTCTGGACGTTTCTTCGGATTGTCAGCGTCTCAACTTTCGGCTGGGAGCTACACGCTCTAGGGAGCAGTCAACAAAACAGCTGGTCCAGGCTTGGGGACGAGCTGGCGATTCAGTGTTCAGGCTTGCCCGACGCCTATCGTTTCTGATCTTCCGATTACGAATCGAACAGCAAACCAAACGGTGTTCCATGCGGCTGGGTACTCTCTGCTATCGTCAGACAATCTGTACGCCTTTATGCTTCGCCCAGAGGAGGAATCGATGCGCACGGACGATTCTTCCGCCGCATCTGCCGAAGGCAGAGAGAAGGACATTTCCGGATTTTCTGCGTGCCTCAAAGGTTGCACAGGTAAACCGGCGGTGTCGTTCACTGTGTCTCGAGCAGGGCGATACCGAATTGTTGTAGAGATGTATGACCCAAGCGGGTCGTACATGCTCGGGTCTGAATCGTCAAATTCTACCATAACTGTGACAG
>JASCIV010000478.1:0-18471 GCA_030374735.1 Gracilaria caudata
CAGGTCAAAAACAGCGTAGTAAAGTTTTTGGATTCAAACACGTTGTAGAAGGTGTTGTCGACGGCACCAAACATTTTGGTACTTCTACGTGCCGATTTTGTAATGTATTTTAACTGATTGAAGTATTTTGGCTTTAACATGTGGCATATTCCAAATTATGGGCCTCTGCAACGATTTTTTTTCTTGGATTCTCATTTGTTGGAGAGAAAGTGATCTGGTTTCGTGGAATCGCCAGAAAGGCAACAAAATGCGCCGTGTGACACGGCGCATGATTTGAGATTTTTATATAGAAATTTGGTTATTTTTATGGAGCAAAATATCCATTTTTATTTATAGAGCCAGAAAACGGTGAGTCTGCCAAAAATGAGGGCGGTTTGCCAGAAAATGATAGATCTCTACTTTTCTAACAGATTTTTTTGAGAAAAGCTCTACTTTAGATCAAATTAGCTGGTTTCGTCTCCTTGTATGGAGCTTTGCTATCACGTGAGGATACCGGGGCAATCGACAGCAATCTGCCCCCTCGCCTTCGGCTCGGGTCCAGATTACAATGTTAGCTGGCGATGGGGCTCCTTCCAGCTCGTCCTTCAAGTTTCTAGCAAGCTCCTGTATGACGATATCTTTTCACAATCGGTCTCCACCGCCTGTTCCAAATTTTTCTTGATGTGTAGCATATTTTTAGGACCAACTCAACGAGTGGATCACTGACCGGACTGCTGAGACGAAGAAGACCTGTTCCCATCCGGAACGCATCCTACTGAAGATAAAGCGGTCACAATCAACCATCCACACTTCTCTCGTATCTCTGTTCGCCAGCTTTATCGTACCCTTCGTATTCTTTCATGGATTCAGATTCATCTACAACCGTTTCTATGGAGCTTAATCGCCCAGCAAGCTCACTATTATCTTCTTCGAATCTCTACGATGCTTTGAAAATCCTCACCGATGGACTGCTGCCGACAAGCATTGTCAACAACAACCAAGTCCTCGTCGAAAAGCTCGGTCTTCAGTGGTGTTCGCAGCGTCAGTTAGACAATTATGTTTCCCGCCTTGCGAAAGTTGTGGAAAAGAAAATTGAGAAGCTACTTCCCGAAAAGTTCGCTCTAATTCTTGACAAGTGGGATGACGCTACCGGTGAGGCATACTTATCTCTGTTTGCAACTTTTCCAAGCAATCGCAGCATTGGATATCAAAAGGTAATGCTATCAGTCGTGAAGCCAGAGGGGAAAATGGGAGTGGGGCAGGCTATTACAACTACTCTGCGCAAGTACGACGTAAGTCATATTCAGATTGTTGCAGTGATCGCCACAGCTGTCATGCCAATTTTGGACGTGACAAAGAAGTTGAGTTTACCTTTCGTGAGCTGTGTTTGTTTCGAGCTTTCCGCCACCGTCAAGGAGCTTATGAAGACATGCAATCCAGTTTTGAAAGCGCGGGCAGTAATGAGAACTCTGCTTGAACCCTTGATGCAAGAGAAGTTGGAAGCTCTCACGGATATACCTGTTGTGCAAGAAGACGAGCAAAATATTGAAACATCGTACCGTCTTTTGCTCAACTTCCGAAGACTGATCCCGTTCATTCCACGGCTCCCTTTTCCTGAAGGAGATTACCTCACATCCATGTTACCTATCCCATATGAACTTCAAGAGCTCAAAAAACTCATTCTCGTCATTGATGTGCTTTTGAAATGCCGTAGAGATTTCATGCAGGGCAGTTGGACAATGCCGGAAGTTAGAGAAAAGCTTAACTCACTTCTATCAAAACTTCCGCAAACGGCACCATACCTCAAGCTAGATGGCCGCTTCGACGGGTGCGCTGTATTTGAAAAAGCCGTGATCAAAGTGTGCACTGATGCGTCAGAGTTGACCGGTGCTGAATACGAATTCGTTCATCACCTTCGGCCTGGGATTTCACGAGATGTGGATGACCCCCAAAACGCAGTCTTCACGCCGCCGGCTCGTCCGTTTCGCAAAGATCATTTTATGGACTTGAGGTTTATCATTCCGAATGCCAACCACACAGAAGTCACTCTACGAGATGCTAGTTATGATGTCGGATCGGTACGGAACGGAGTGGTTGCTCCTGCCATCTCCCAGCAGCTGTTTCTGAAGGTCAACTCTGAGCTTTGGGGTCCGGAAGACGTCGATGCGTTACTGCACTGATCTTTCCACCAGTATCAGATATAATGTAACCCTTTGTACTAGTCTGGCTTTGCGTTTCCTTAGTATATCCAGCAAGTGTATGGAGAAGATCATGCAGACTTCCCATGTTTAAAATCCCTTTGCATATCAGGCAGAGATGGCAAATCACATTCTAGGTGCGCGATAGCGCACTAGAAATTGATGTAAATGTGTCGGTTCTTTACTTTCACCACAAGAGAAGCTTATTTTTCTTCGGACAACTAGTAGGTAGAAAGAAGTACTAAAGTCAGGGGATCTGTTTGCTGCGAAAAACTTCCTCCGGAGGATTAGATTTATTTGTCGTGGATTGCTCTCAGTGGGTAGATACAGACAACTATAGCAAGATTCCATTGCTGTCGATTTGTCGTCATTTCGAACGTTTGATCTCCGTAATCGCGCATTGTTGAAAGTATTATTGAAGCCTCCTTCAAATACCGATGCGAGCATCGGGAACGATCTCTAAGCCTCCCCCAAATCCATGACATTTCACGAGGAGAACTTCATCACGTCCTTTTTTTTGATACTCGGTTACCTTACGGAAACATATAATTGGTGTACTTACAAAAATTCTCGATCATCACTTAGGACACATGCATCAAACCTGATCACAATTCTTCAAAGCAAACCATACCAATCGCAACTCGAATATGCGGTGAGGCAGACTCCGAAACGGAGCCATAAGCAGAACCCTGGAAGAAGAACCGACTCACATATTGAAACGAGTTTCGTCATCGAGATTGGAACACCAAGTTAATACCTCCGAAGAGCACTGTTTTGTGACTTGATGGATGTTCGTAATCATCAGTGACAAGCGTTTATTGGCGGAATGGAATATGAATCAGATAACTCCGTATCTCAAGTTCTTGGTTTCGTAACATTTGCGGTCCTTGTACTTTGTTACGCAAGGGAACTCGTGAGCAACTGGAAAACCGACTTTACTCATCTCAAAACCAAGAATAAGGCCATCAAAGTGGTTCTCAACACAGCATCTGCTTTGCTCATCGCGTTTACCGTAATTTGGACCCTCAAGAACCATGATGGCTACATATTGTACCAGGGAAATCCTGTTCTTGCCGTGTACTTGTTTGGTGCTGTTGCCGTACTTGGAATTGCGGTAGGTGCAGCAGAGGACTTCTACAAACGATATTCGTATACTCGCCCAAGTGTGGTCATTGTCGTCTTGGTGACTATGTGTGTAACATTACTATTCGAATCATTATTCGTGGCGCAAGGGATATTTCTTCTAACACGAGAGCAACCTAACCCGGATGAGCGTAAGATTGGCATTGTTATGATAACAATTTCCATAGTAATGGCGATCGTCATCTTGACTGTTATTCTAATTATGAATAAGACGTTGTTGCGCATCGGCCTACTCATTAGTAGTAGTGTTATCCCGGGAATCGTGGTGTACTTGCTGATTTCACTTCGTGGACCCTTTGGGGGCAATACGTACTTTTGGGATAGCCTGGTATTGTACGCGACGTTCACATATCCCGTTCTCGTTTTGATACAACTCTTCGTTTTGTCCTTGATAAGTAGACAGAGACATTCAGGTGGACATAATTCGTTTAGAAGGGACAGCTAGGGATGAAATGACGAAGCATTCCTGGAAATATCGAAGGAGCAGGAAGAAGTGGCAAAGTCGAACATGTACAACACGGCAAATCGCTCCGTTTCGTTCGTCTATTGTGAAGATTGTTGGGTACAATAAAGAAACATGATGTTGAACAGCGCTGAGCTGAAGCACCTGAGCCAATAACAGTTGGAAATGATACACGTGCATGACAAAACATCCGACTCATTGCTGACTGTAGCGGAGTCGGCATTGCCTGGTCATCGATGGACCTTCGTACCATCTCGTCTCTTCGCATGAAATTATTTCGCCACTGATGGATTTGTATTTGAGAACAATTGGGTGCCACGCATGACACGTTGACATGGAGAGGGCTGTGCAAGCTGCTCATGAAGTACAACGAAGAATACTTGTACCCAATTCGTCGGAGGGCTTGGCTTTCTTCATACGGCCAGAGAGCGTACCGTCGTAGTCGGCTCATAGGCCTTCGAGCGCATTTTTCTCCGAGAAAAATACACTCAGGATCTTGTCTCAACACTAAAGACCCCCGTGATTGAAGTCGAGTTGCTGCAGCTTTATATAGCTCGGTTGCTCGATCAACGTCTCTCTCATGCTCCAAGTTCCTTTCCGTCAGCTTCATAACAGTCTCCATATCTTCGTCTTCTCCTTCTTACAGAGCATCTTTTAATCAAAGGACTGCCTGTTGGTCTACTCCTCTACTTGGGTCATCCTCCAGAGGGAGGACTGACAGATTATTCATTCATGAAGGATATCTGAACGCTCGAATGACCCGCACAGAACACTTCGAGCTCTCTTACGACATCTACGAAAATTACTATTTCCTTCATGATCTAACAGATCGTAGCCTCTTTGTGCGAATGCATTGTGAGGCGCTGGAGGACTGGACTGGACTGTATGTATGGTCCTCCTCAGAACTCCCTTTATACCAAGTGGAGAGAGCGCAAAGTGCTCTCGGAAGCATAAAGATACAAGCAGTTGAACAAATCGTATGCATTCTTTTGCCATTAATGTAAAATGTACGAGAAGATATACAAGTCGTCTTGCAAATCTGGGATATAATGCTTAACGTAACTTTTCGTAAGATTCTTTTACCGGAACATGACTGCATCTGTGTGGCGTTGTCTTTTACTAGGACAACGTGTAGCGTCTCTTGTAGAAGCTGATTCTTTCTCGTCTTGAGTGGTGCTTGATCATCTTTTGCCACTTGCTAAAGGTGAGGCTTCTGATTTCTTATCTGTGGATCTACACTTCCACTAGGGCAAACTGAAGGAAGACAGTTTCCTGAATGTCAAGTTCTCCCGAAGCAACCGGTACAGGAGAGCCTATCCCCCCAAAAGCCAATGCCGCGGTTCCGGAGAACTGTGGTTGTCGAATTGATTGATCACTGATTGCAATGATTCCCCCAACGCGTACCCCAGCTGCTTCTGCAAACACTCCAGCTTGACTCGTGGCGTCCGCCACAGCAAGCGCGCGAGCACGATTGCGAAGTTCTGTGTCATCAGCAATACCAAATCTCACACTAGAAATGCGATTGCTACCAGCGGAAACAAGAGCATCAAGAATCGTTCCCAAGTTGTCCAAATCACGAACAACAACTCGAAGTTGATTTGTCACTCGAAACCCGGTAATACCCTGATTTTCGCCGTTTGGTCCGAATTGAGTCTGAGGGGCCACATTGAAGAATGAGGTCTGAATATCTCTTTCTTCAATCCCTTGTTCAGTGAGCACCGCCAAAACCTGTTCGAATTGCTGATTGTTCGCGGTCAGAGCAGCCTGTGGTGTATCTGCTGTAGTAATCACTCCAGTTTTTACTGTGGCCAAGTCTGGAGAAGCCGAAACACTTCCTTCACCAGACACACTGATTGTACGGGGTATGGTTTGAGCATTTGATTGACCACCGCTTGTGGCCACCCATACCAAGAAAGAGAGGAAGAAGAGGCTTCTCATTGGGAACATTATTTCCGGGGCCGATGGAGTTCAAGGACGAGATTACAATACGCACGAGAGAAAAGATGCCTTGTGGAAAAGAGTTAGTTGCGACATCGACGCTTACCCCTTCTTATACATTGGCATCCTAGTGACAGCACCACAGGCTCCCTGAAAACACTGCCATCGTTGTCATTCGAGAAACGTCAGACCCTAGTCCTGTAATGAAATTTTTTCTCTCCCGTTGCACATACAACTTCAAAAGAGGAGATACGAAATCAGCAGTGAATACATTCGGTGACCACCTTAGCCTACTTGATGGTAACATTCGAAGCTATTCTCAATGGCTCCGCTAGTTTTTTTTTTGCCTTGCTTCCGCTCTGGAAGCAAAGGAAATTACTTTCCCATACACGCGACCTGAGTTCAGGTGTATGTGCAAGTCTCGAACATGCGTAGTTCCTACGCAGATGTGCATTGCTGGCTTGGATAGAGCTCACCTGCGATGCGGATCATAGGTGGTCGATCGCAGATTAGTGGGCACACGAGACTCTGCTTTTTCTACTCTCTCTCCCTATTTTTTCAGTCTGAAGAAGCGCAGGAGAGGAGATGAGGGTTGTTTGGAGGATCGAGACTATTTAGAACGCGGGCCACTCTTTGTCGATCATGAATGATGATGAACCCAAAGCTCCTAGCCATCTCCACGGTGGATGCATGATCATCAAAAACACGTGGATTCTATTTCAGTTCAAGAGAACCGAGGTGGAGGACTTCAGCTTTTGGACAAATCAACAGCTTGCAACAATGCAAGGAACTGGGATAGGAGAACTGTCAGCCACGGCGCTTCAACGGTGGTCGACATGTACAGAACAACACGTCGTGTTTACTGTACACGTTGTCCACACACCAATTCAAGACCGAGGATAACGTTGATATTGCAAGTCAATCTTAATTTACTGCTCTCTTTCTTCTTCGCCCAAACTCATCGCAGAGATTCGAAGTAGAAGACATAGAACTCAATTTTCTCTATATCCAGAGGGGTCGTCCTCGGCAAACCGTCTAGGTTTGTGGAAAATACGGTGGCAAAGCAATGCTGCTCGGAAAGAAAGGCATGAGCGTTGCAGCTGACCCGAATGAACGCATATTACGTAAAGACTATGAACTTATGCTTAATATGAGTCTCTAAAACATCGCACTCGTAAGTGGAAAACTAGCGTTCACTGCTTTACCGTATTGATCTGTTGCAGGAATATGTGCACTCTGGCATCAAAAAGAACAGCGCTCCAATTGCCTCGGCTTGCGAGGGAATGAAGCTCTAATTAAACGCTCACGTGTAAAATGGGTGGCTTTTTACCCACGTAGAACAAGATAGCTTCTGTGTTCAGCAATGAAATTAAACCTCGTCGAAAATGTCTTCTCCCACGTACTATTGGTGTTGTCAGTCACACGAACAGGGAGAGGATAACATGAGCGGCTTGAACACTCAATGTAAACCCAAGCATTCCAAGAACAGCATCCGACCTTGAGCCCGAAAAAGATAGATTTGGGTTTGCTCGCAATACATTTTGCATTCCTTTTGCAATTGCACTGTCAAGCTCGCTCGAATTGAGCATGATGGTTTGTGCCACATTGTTGACGCTTGTAGTCTTGAAAGCGTATGATTCTGTGAAGTATCCGCAAACTTCTGTTGCGGTTTCTCCAACTGGAAAGCCGGCTATAGAGAGGGTTGTATCGTTCTGGAGCACAGATTGAATGATTTTGCTGGTTTCTCCGATCCAGAAGCACACTTCGGAAGGACTCATTTTGTCACAGTAAGTTCGTCGCAGAAAGCTGGTTAGATAGACGGTTTTGATAGGCAATTGAGGAGAGAAGAAATTTTAGCACCTTGGGTTCGGAGGGGGATTCTGTTATATAGAGCCATGTTTTCGAAGAAGATCGAGACATAATACAACACAGCGGGTGTGTATGAGAACAACCCTCGTTGAAACAGCTTTTGCGTTAGTGATTTGCTCAGAAGAGCGTTGTTCCTGGTTTGAGATATTATGAATACACATAAATATAGTTATATATAGCAGATAAGAATCAAAACAATTGCGGTCGGTTTCAGTTCAAGAAGTATTTTTATTCTATTTTAATATTCACATTGCTTTAAAAATAGTTCGTTCGGAGGGTGCAGTTCGCATATTTGTCATTTAATAAACAATAACAAAACACATGGGGGTCTCTGGTTACATAAAAATGTCAAATTGTTTGATTCCGAAATTTTGAAAAGGCATTCAATTTCTATATGTATTTAGAAAGTGTTTAGTCAAATACCTTGAAGACGAAAGTGTTTTGCCGCAATCGCTGGAATTTTGCAACTGCGTCACAGATCTCTGAGATTAGAGACGACGCTGTAAAAGTAATTAGGCACGAATTTGGATCTGAATTGAAACGGGGATATGGACCCAAGTCAAATCAATTTCTCGACCAATATTTACGAGCAAATCAGAATTTGAAGTTGGTTGACCAAAACGTGGTTTGTCTGATACGTGTACTCGAAGTGTAATGAAACGCACCGCCGCCGTTCTCCTTCACCTCCCGCGCGCGCTCCACCTCGTCGAACTCGCCCTCGGCCTTCGACGTCCTCAGCTAGAGCAGCCCCTGCGACCTGCGCCCCGCCCGCGCACGCCGCCGCACCCGCCGCCGCACCCGCCCGCCACTTGCTCGCGCTGAGCGCGCACGCGCGCGCATCGAGTACTCGCGTAGCAGCCACTGCCACGGCGGCCCCGTGCGCCCGGCGCTCCTTCCGGGCGGCGCCGCCAGCGCGCGCAGTGCCTCCGACTACGGCTGCTGGGGCGCTCGGCACGGGCGCGCGGGGGCCGCATGCGCGGCGCAACCGATCGCTTGCGCTGCGGCGGGGACGGCACCGACGGCGGGCCGCAACTGCGCACAGTGGCAGACCACAGCGAGCGCTCTGGGCGCGTGGGCTTGTCGCGCGCGGCTGCATCATGGCAAGCTCTCGCGCCGGCACCACGCGTTTTGCCGATGATCGTGCTACAACAACCGCGCGGCGCGCTTTTGCGGGCATGGCAAACCTGCGAACCGTCGGCGGCTTCACCAGGATTATAACTGAGTTGCTAGTTCTAGCTTTCTGAGAAGAAGAGCACTTGAGTCAAGTTGACGTCCATCCCTCCCAGCTTCAACCGCCCAGTTCCCCTTCTACATCATCATGTCCGCGTCCTGGTGATCTCTCCAGTGCCAATCCGTCACGTACTTCTCATACTCAGCAGGAATCTCGTATTGCTCCAGCACCAAGCTTGCCCTGAGTTTATCATTCATAGGAGCATTATAACTTCGTACCTGATGCTGCGCGTCCCCTCTGAAAAAAGCCATTCGATTCTCCGCTGGCGTCACCGCCGCTTGAGCCCCATTCAGTATCGCCAAAGGGTGAGCATCATAGTCCCATGCTTCCAACTGCCCTCCTTCCATTCTTTCAGGAACGAAAACATACAAGACGTTTGTCTGGTACGGCATGATCTTCTTCGATCCGGTGTAGTTGAGCACGATTGCTGGGGATAACAAATACATACAAAGGGTTAGCTCCATGAGCGGCAAAGAAGGCATCTTCGAAGGTTAATGGTAACATACCGTCATCAGTGTGTCGTTGAATCGTCAGTTCCTTCTTAAAGTCGGGAACATCGGCCCAAACCATGTTCAGCACCCATCCATTCGTGTTTGGCAGTCTGTACCTTCTGAAATACTCAGTTAAACAACCAAAAGCGTCCGAGCTTTCCAATTGTTTGATCCCTCTTTCATTGAAACTGAGTAAGAATCCGCGAGTGCCATTGAAGGTGTTGTCGTCATTCACGTTGTGGAAACGCATTGGATGCTCCCGGAGACAATTCTGCAAGCGGCAAAACTCTTCTGTAGGCAGCGCATTGTCCTTCGATTGTAACAGAGGTTGATTCAGATCTGCATTTCGAACAAAGATGTCCAGGTAAGCTTCAAATCCTGCTTGAGACTCTGGATAGATTTCTTCAGCAAGCAAAGGCTCGTCGATGAGTTGATTGATTTCTGGGCTTCGCCACGAAAGAGCAATGAGCGCACACAGAACTGCCAAGGCTATCTGTGACACAGAGAGGAGAATGTTGCATTTGGCTGTACGTATCTTAGAACTGGATGAATTCATTTCACCGAGGACGATTGCCACGGACGATGATGGGCTGGGATAGGGACGGGAAGCTCGGCGCTCCTCACACTGGTAATAAGTGACAAAAGAGAAGAGCATGGTAAGAATCAGCTGTTGGGGATTTTGTGCCACTGACTTGGGTGCTTGCTAATGTTAACACAAAATTGTCACTGTCAAGAAAACCAATGGTTCTCTTGACCTCTGTGCAACGTCGATGAGGTATCTAACCTTACCGCTCATGTAAACCGATAAAACTTTCAGATGTGTCACAAGAGGAATCTAGTGAGCGCAGTCCATTGAGTTGAATCGATTTGAATTGCTTTTCTGTTCTGTAAATTGTTATGAAGTGCACTTGAATCAAAAGCTCAAGACTTCGGCACATAGACGTAACAAAGCGAACTTTGCGTTTTCATTTGCTGTCTCAAAACCTTACCAGCAATCGTTAGCCAATAAATAAAGTTTACTAAAATGGCAATCAACTGTTGGTACCTGTCCACCACCCATCTCAACCTGATCATTCGAGGCGCCTCTTCCAGGCGACAAGGCGACAGACTTGAATTGCGAAACTACACGTAACGAAGGTCGATACTCCCTTGTAACACCGCTTACAGATATGTCACAAGACGAGATTGGCACAGTGTAAACAACCATTTGCTTGTGCAAATGTAGATATCTAATAATGTTAGAAGCCTGTTTCAAACAACGTCTTCAACACACCGTGAAGTCGGAGGTTCTTGTTGTCACAGTTCGCGCAAGAATGGCACAGGGCGGTCGAATTGCACGGAATGTTTACACTGAAGTACGTCCAATTGTACGAAGTTACAAACATCGATCTCAAGTAAGCATTTGTCATCATCAGTTAGGTTGGAACTTTCTACTGTAACCTTAGACATTCTGCTTCGGACAGTTAACGTTATTTACGAACGTTATGCGTATATGATTCAAATCTTGCGGAAGGGCGGAACAATAACTTTGTTTCTGTTTTCTGGGAAACCGGCACTCAAGAACATAATTTTAGCTAGCTTACCGTCAGCCTTTTGCACATCAAACGAGCAAGATGAAATATTTCGTATTGTGGCACCTTGTTCGTAATTGACACCGTTTGTTGAGAACGGAAGTTTGCACCGGATACATCTCGTGCAACTCACTGTCCCTCTAAGGCTAGTTAATGAATTGCACTCTCGAAACTGTTGCCCTAATTCTCTCAGAAGAGCAGAACTGAAGTGAACGCTCCTGCACAACGGAACCATCCCTCTATTTAAGCTCGAACAACCCCATCGAAGGCAGCAGAAGTTCTTCATACTGTACCGAAAGCCCTAGACATCTGCCAGTGACCTATATTTCAATTCCTCACCAATGGATATACTGAAAGGGTTACTCATCAGCATTCTTTGGGTTTGCAGTGTCACGGCCGAAAATGACGAGCTCCCCTCCTTATATCGTCAGTTTTCTACGTTTCCGTTCTTCGGAGCGAATTGTAAGTCCAAAGGTTGCGGAATCGTCCAAGGACCCTTTGGTCCCGTTTTCTTTGGCGGTGCCTGCAAGTCCAAGGGTTGCCCAATTCCTCCCGGCGTGAACCTTCCTGGCGTTCCGACCACTCCACTACCTCCCGCCCCGCCAGTCTGTTGCACTCCGGATGGGTGCTTGAACGGATACCGCACAGAGTGCATTGTTGGTGCTCTGAATCCTCGCCTAGCCGCACAAGGCTATTTCGTCGCCTCAGGAGCTTGCTCCGGGCCGCCCACTCGCTTTGACTGCCGCCGTGCAGAGATCGTTTGCTCTGGAAATCGTGCTCGCTGCATCTTTAACCCCTGCCCACCGCCCCCGCGACCACCGATGCCGCGGCCAATGCCTCCGATGCAGCCGCGACCAATGCGTCCGAGGCAGCCGCGACCATGTAAGGGTAAGAAGCACTGTGCGTTCGTCGACCGCCAGTTGGTTGAGGATGAGGGTGTTCCCAACGATTTTGGCCCGAAAGTGGATACGGAACATCCATACTTCCAGTTAATCGACCGAATGATCAATCTTTCTTATTCGGGGCAAGCTGAATCTCTGGACGCCGACGTTGCTCGTCAGCTGAAATTCAAGGGTGGATTCCCCAGCTGTAAGAGTAAGGGCTGTCCGTTTGGTGTGTTTCCAGGAGCTTTCCAGGGAGCAGGTGTGCCATTCGGAGCAGGTAACCCAGGAGCCCTCAACCTGGGAGGAAACTTCTTCTTTGGTGGAAACTGCAAGAGCAAGGGTTGCGGAATTGTGCAGGGGCCGTTTGGTCCTGTTTACTTTGGAGGTGCTTGCAAGAGCAAAGGTTGTCCACTTCCTCCCGGATTTAATATAGGCCCAGCGACTCCCTCCCCGCAGCCTCCTACGCCAGCGCCGAAGCTACCGGATCGAATTCCGCCATTTGTGCCGCCGCCTCCAAACTCTTGTTGCTTTGTTCGTCCTTGCAATACGCAGAGGTTGTGCCGCTGTGTCTTGAACAAGTGACGGAGCAGCTAAAGATTGTTCCATGCGCACGAGGAATTGAGAAACGGATTGCACGTTAGTACACACGTGCTGGTTGATATGCAAACACAAATCATTCCTCTTCCGTCGTGCTTTCTACAGTAAACAGCATCTTGCTTTCTTGATTCTTTTTTTAGCTCTACGGTTGCCCAGTTGGCAAGACAGGGCACTACTGTTGGTGGTGCTGCGCGGTAATGTGCTTTCGGAACGGATCGTCTTGTTCCAGGTTGAGCGACATTCCGATCATTGGAAAGCTCGGAATGTGGCCGTCTCATGTGGATGAGCTGGCTCTGTCGTGGTCTTCAGGGGACTGGAGACCACGCGAGCGACGAGTGAGTGCTCTGGCGGATGATGGCGGCGCATACGATGGATCTGCAGTGACATCTGGTGAAAGGAGGCAGAACGTTTGGTGCACGAGTACGAATAACCCAGTTTCCTTATTTTTTTAAAATAATCCAGAAAACTGTCGCGCCGACGTGGCGCCGTCAGCAACGTGTTCCACGGCCACAACTCGCCACGCTGCGGCGCGCTGCTCGCTCTCGGAGTCCTCGCCCTCTCAAGCCGCCCCGCGCGCTTCCCACCGTGACGGCGCCCTTGCCGACCGTGCCTTCTGCGAGCAACAGCCGGCCACCCACGCGCGCGCGCAGCGCCGGCTCGCCGGGAACTCCCGTAACAACCACGACCCCCGTGGCGCCTCCCACTGCGGCTGCTAGCGCGCTGGCCGCGTGCGCGCCGAGCCGCAGGAGCGGCGCAATGTCGTTTCGCTGGCATGCCACAACGTGCGACCGATGCGCGGCTTGCGTCGACGCTGGTGTTTGGTTTGCAGACCACTTTATCTAACTCACCTTTTGTACGAGCTGTTGTTGTCAAGCTACCCGATTTAGCTTGGCGCGATCATTACTTCACCTCTTTTGTTCATGCTGAATACGCGGCGTGTACTACAACGGTTTCAACGTTTCTTCTTTCGTCAACCCGGTCGGGGTTACCAAACTGGGCATTGAAAAGCAGCGGCCCTTTGTGACTAGAGGCGTTCTGCTGGACGTGGGCGCCTTCTACGACCAGGACATCGTCACGGAAGGCACAGCATACACCAGAGAGCACATCATCGCAGCCTGCAAGCAGCAGGGCGTGCACATTCGCAGAGGGGATACGGTGCTGTTCCACTCGGGCGGGCTGCAGCTGCTTGGCGGCCCGGCGCAGAACCGCTCGCGCTTCATCAGCGTGGAGCCGGGCTGGGGCATTTAGAGGCCGTGCCTTTCGAGAGCGGAGCGGAGTGCTTTTTCGCAGAGAACATGGATAGCCGGGCGCGAGTGAGGGATAACGTTGGCGGGTTTATGTTTACAAACATGTTTGTGCTGGGGGGGGGCACGCGTTTGAGGGGAACGGTTCAGATGATGATCAAACGGGTACGACGGTACGTGTAGAACGGTACACTGGAGGGGACTAGAAGCTTCAGTCTGCAACGGGTGACGACAAAGTTGACCTGAACTGAATTGGATATCATCCGCCTTACACTCGCTTACAGACAAACTGATCAAGCTGACGGACAACACGTCACGTGGTTGCTGTCATGCTCTCTCGTGTCACAGCCACCGTCACCCATGCGCCCTGCGCAGCGCAGTCCGCCTCCAGAACGACGCGCCCACGGCCGCCAAGCTCACCAACATGCTCCCGCCGCCGCAGCCAATGCTCAGCAACGCCGTTTGCCGTGGCCAAGTCGCCCTTCACCTTCAACTTCGATCGCTCCGCACGCAGCACAAAAGTCGTCGCCACAATCACAGCCATCGCAACCGCGAGCAGCACCATTCCCCATGCACTCCACGTCGGCACTGTCACATTCTTGTCTCCGAACTCGACCTCCACATCGCGGAATCCGTCCGTGCAGACGCCGCTGATCATGTGGTAACACAGTACGCTCAAAGCACCCAGCTCGCGGTACGTGTGTCCTCCGTCGCGTCTGCTCACCATCCACGGCACCGCTCGCAGCACCTGCAAGTCGTGGAACGATTTCACCCCTTCTAATGCCACTGACATCAGAAGCTGGAAATCGTTTGTACCTTCGTAGTCATCAAACAGCGCCAGAATCACTCTGCCGTCGCTGATTGGAACCAGACACACCTCAAGCCACGGGTTTATCCTTGGCCATGGTTCACCCGTCTCTTCGTTCAAAAACGTTCCAGATCCGAGGCACTCAAACGTCATGTTGCTCTCCGTGCTGTAGGTGGCAGTGAAATACGCTTTCGGATTGTCGTGCGTGCTATTTCCTGTTAGGACTCGAGTAGATCCGTCTACATAACCCTTGTTACTAAAATTGACCGCCAAGTAGCTGTACTTCTCATGAACGCCAACCCTTACGTCACCAACTTGCTCATATGGCACACTTTCTTCTGGAAGCTTCGCGGCACCACCAAGTCGAAGAAGAGAAGCGTTCCAGAGATTCATCTGCAACACATCGGAGGCCTGAAAAGACGATCGCTCTATGTGTTCTGTGGCGTTAATCCTCTGCGTATAGTTTTGAAGGCACCAAGCGCCCCTTCCCGTAGAGAAGAAAGTAGACGAGTTGGTCAGGTTGAACATCACAGGCGAGTACCATTCTTCTTTAATATTGTAGCATGTACCCTCTACCCTTTCCAGAACACTGCTCATTTTCTTCATGTACTCCTGGCCGCTCTGATAAACCTGCGTCATATTGGAAGCTTGCATGCACAGGCGGAACGTATCTGAACGCGTTATCCAAGTGGACGCGGCTCCAGTTGAGAACTCTAACGCCATTTCCAAGCCAATGGCCATGAGCACCGTGGCAAGCAACCCTCGGTCACGAAACGAGACGAGCTTTATGCCGCGTCTGATGCGCACACGACGTTGTACGTCTGACGGGTATACATAGCCTCTTTGTAACAGCGTCGCTGAGGTGCTGAACGCATGAACTGTGTCGCAAAGCGCTTCGGCGGCGAGACTCACTGTTAGCGAAAGGACGACGTATTTGAGAACATTGAACAGTTCGGGGGACAGAAACGTGAACTTGACCATTTGCTGCCGAGGACGAACACTGACTAAAGCTGGAGGCACACTGGGACACGTTCGTGCGATGAAGGGGACTGGCCGTGTGTAGAGAGGAATAATTGAGAGGAAACATGCAGCTTCGCAACGGATGGGCTTTGTGGGGGATCCTAACCGGCACATCAATGTTACATTTGAAGGGCAGCAACAAGTATCTTAACGAATTGTCTCAGATATTGCGTGTGTCTCAAAAAAGGCGGATCTCGAGATGGGAGCATGCGCGCGTACTATCTGCATAACATCTCATGATGGACGGGAGTAATGAGGGTAGAACGCTAACTGACACGGAGGATTGCTTCGCGCGCAAGAAACAACGGGCTCTGTCTTACTCGGGCCGTTCCTAGTGTGTATCAGTCATCTTCAACGTGGAGAATCAAGCAATTCGTCAGCTGAGTGTCAGAGCTGGCTTCGATGCTCTCCATTGGATGAAATGAACAAAGATTTCTGGGGCGCAGCTTGTGAACAGCAAATTAACAACAGTACACATGCTGCCCGCTCGTGAACTAATCTGACAACGAGTTCAGTTAGCTTATCATAGCTGCATTGCTGTCTCGAGGGATGAGGAGAGCGTCGGCAGAAGCACTCTCTCGTCGCGGCACGAAGTGCCTTACGCAAGGCTTGCGCTTGGGGCTGCATTCGCGGCACCAGTAAGGCCTTATCAGTGTGGCGAATGCAGCCCCCCAGCGCAAGGTCCACACTTACACAGATCTCAAGGAGCTATCTTACTGTATTACGCGGCCTCGGACACCTACTTAAACAGCTCCCATCTGAGATTAATCACCAAGGGACATTTCACCTGCACCTCAAAAATGGTCAACCTTGTCTTCTTCCACCCCAATGTATTCAACGTGCTCAAGTACGTTGTATTCTCTCTGACCATAGGATGTACCGCCGACATTGTGCTCAACACCTTCATGTGCCATCACGCCTCCCGAACCCTGCAGAGAGAAGGGCGCTACTGTCCTGCACACACAAATGCTCGTCTCCCTATAAGCCGCTGGAATGCTTCTCATCTGTCGCTCTTTGTAATCATCTTCATCGCCGTCGCTCTGGAAATAGCTCTAGATTTCTCCACGGGCGCCACATCAATTTGGATCACAAGCATGCAAACGTTCCGAATATCCACACAAGTTTCAAATGTTAGCCAGCTTGCTTACGCTACTCCGGACTATTTAGTGCAACTCCGCTACGCATTGCAGAGAACAGAGGGTACTTGTTTTAACATATATGATCAGTGGTACTCTCCTGTCTCCTTCAATCTAACCAACTCCACCGACTTTCTTAACCTCGCGGATGCCACTCTTTGCCCTCAGAACAGGTCCAGGAGAGTTAATGCTACATCGCTCATTAAGGCATCCAGTTTTAGCGCAGCACACCTCTTGCAAACCAACATTTGGAACCGCTCTCAACTGGCCATCGGCAGAGACACGCATTCCGCAGAAGATCAGGTTCCATACGACCAAGTGGGCGATGTGAAAATTGGCGCGTTTGAGAAATACAGCTTTGTTTCAGCTAATTTCTCTGACTTCAGTCCCATACCCGGGTCCGAGACACCTCTCACGGGAAACACCTCCCATCATAGTCCATGGGCTTTCGAGACCACACTGCACCGCAAGAGTGGCGGCCCAGCTCTGGAATGCCTTTTGAGTGTGCTCTGGAAACTAGATAAACAAACAGGGGAATTGAAGAAAGAGACACTGGACACGAACGCTTGTCTGGTGCCAATTACGGGACATAGAAGTGTGGTCGCTCTGTATGATGTCGTCACTGGCGGTGGAGGCCAGAAACGTCTCATTATGTCAGTTGCTTTAGAGGGAGTGACGACATTTCATGACTTGCGTGTTCTAAAGGCTGTGCCGTTTCTGATGGGAAGCAATGATAGAATGCATACGAACCGAGAGCTGGCTACTTTGGCAGTGCTTTGCAGTCAAATGATCACAGCGTTAGGGACGGATGGCCTGCAAGATGTGAGAATGGAGGTAGATGGCGAGCATGTGACGGTTCCTACGTGGAGTGTGTGGGGCATTGTGCTGCTTTTTGTGGGTATACTGGGGCTGATTAGTCTCAAAGTGCTGGCGAACCGACTGAGAAGAAATATAAGAGTAAGGGGAAATTTGGTGAGTGCGAAGGGTGTAGCTGAGCACTGGTTGGCACAGGAGGAGCTCTTTGAGGGCGTATACGGAAGAAAGGGGCAGGTCGTATTGGTTCGTGAACACGTACGCCATGATGAGTGGACAAGAGTGGGCGTCCAAAGGGAGGATGATGTTGGAGAGAAGCAAGAATCAGAAGCTTGACAGCTTTTCTTCTCATGACGAGTTCTATTAGATGAACAGATTGGGCTCCTTCGTGCGCAAGAGATTGTCGACGAGCGTTCGGCTTTTTCAATACGTATTGAGTTTTTCGCTGTTTTTGTGAAAAGCTGAAGGCAATTCAGTGGTGAGGCAGACCTCTCCACGATTAACCCTTTCACACCTAAAAAAATAAACAGATATGGAAAACTTTTCCAAATGCATCTAGTAGCAGTGTGCACTATAATTTGCATTTTGTTTCAATCTCTTCTGTAAATCATTTCATGGTCGACATTGAATATCTGTTTATTAGATCTAATGCTTCCTATCTTCAGCGGTCCGCTTTGGTCAATGTATGAAAACAAAGTTTTTCCGTATGACTAGACTGGCCCGTGTTGGCAACTGACTGACCGGCGTTTTAATTTTACTGACTTTAGGCAGGCCAAAAGAATGAAGTTAATTTGATAGCAAAGCTCCTACTACACAGGCAGCTGATCAATCTAAATCTAATGTAGAGCTAGTTTGGAAAAGAAAGTAATTTTAAGACATCACGTCACCCTTTTTTGGCAACAAGACCCTGGAAATTGGTACTCTGTCGAATTGCCCGGATTATTTTTAGAATGTCAACTTTTTCTTCGGAAAAAGTAGCGGCATCCAATAAAAGCGTTAGAAAAAATGCCCCGTGTCACACGGCGCATTTCGCCCTGTTTTAGGACATTTGCCATGAATTGGATCACTCCAATTCCAAAAAATTAT